>JAJMRY010000045.1:0-42542 GCA_030558145.1 Barnettozyma sucrosica
ACTCATCCCTGACCGTTCAACTGGCTTTTGCTAAGACTCGTAAATACCGACAGCTTGCAATACTGAATATAGGAACATGCAAAAGAAGAGAAGGGAAACAATTTAAGTGGCAAAGTCCTTGACGGAAGCCTACTCTTCTTTGGTGGTCAGCTGCATCTGTTTAGCATGTGCTCAGTGATAATGCCAGAGTATAACATACCTTTTGCCTTGTCCAGCAATCTCTTGACATTTCATCTAACATCTTCCGGTGTTTCATGCTTCACCAACCACCATGGAGACCCTCGAGCAAGGACTGAGGAAGTTAAATGGTACCCATACCAACTTCAAGAATTACTAAACTTGGAAAGATTTCTGTCCTCCAATGCTGAAAGCATCCCTTGGAGCGTCAGAAAACCAACATATACTTACATAAGAGGTGAGATAGAGACTCTGAGAATCCAAATAGATATCTCCTTGGCGCAAGCCACATAGAATCATTGGAATTTATTCCTTGAAATACTAAGCAACATTCCACCGACAAGGATAGTTCGAATATTTGAACAGAATAGGAGAACAAAGATGAAGCCAAAGGTGAAAACGAATCCATCAATCATCACATTTTTCTGTATAAAATCTATCAGCAGTGAAACCAGCAATCAACAATCCAACAATCACCGCATATAGAGAGCAATAAACAGTAAAGTCTGCCATTCGGCAGTGCTCTCACAACTATCACTGTCAGGGAAGAACAAACCGTATTTCTCCTCGAAAGCATGAGAGGAGTAAATAGTGCTCAGCAAGTTTGTGTGAAAACTTCCTTAATTATCGCAGGATGGAAAACAACTAGCTGACCACATTACCGCGTGAGGAAACAGTTTGAGATTTTGCTTGAATGAAATACTCTTTTGCTTCTGATAATTCTCCTCGCATTCTCAGTCATGTCAACTTGCGGAGATAACCCTCATAACCACAGCTGATGGTCACTGTTGATTTATCCATCTTGATCTTGCGGTCCAGAACTTGATAGATTGGTTACTCGAAAGTCGAATCGCTAATGTGTTTGACGTGTTGAAAGTGACTGGCCATTTTGGGAAAGTTATCTTTACACTCCAATTCAATTCTTCCCTTCCATGCCTGACTGCCAATCATTCTCATGAAGTGTTAACGTTTGGGAAGGGTAACTATAAAGGAGCAAAAGTATACAGCTGTGACCACCTAAGCTGGATGAATTAAAAAACCGACGAAAGTCTTGTTTGCTATATTATTGGTTTCATTTTCTCCACCATAGCATGTTATTGAGAAAAATAAAGTCTATGGAGTGGGAGTGTCATCGGAATTTGAAAGTTTCTCCAATGCGTAATGTTGCGTACGAAATTTGAAGTAGGTCTTCACTGCTTGCGCTTCTTCGAGATCGAATTTGTGTTATAGAACTGAGGAAGCGAGCACACTCACCAGTGAATTATTCAATGCAATTTTCGGTGTTTATGATGCATTCAAATGGAGTACAATAAAAAATAACCTTGCACTGAGGTGGAGGATGTACATTCCTTTACTCAAAGTAGGGAAATCTACAGGACATTAAGGTAGTGTTCGTCGTATTTATCATCATGGCCATAATTAATGGAAAAAGCGTCAAGTAAAGGTAAGGAAATCGTTGTAGTAAACGGATTAAAAACAGACAAGTTGATATGTGAATTCAAATGCCCGAAATCCCATAAAACGGAGATTTGTAAGACAATGGGGTTGGGAGAGTGCTGAATTCGGTGTTGATGGATGTCTGTTCATTTAGAGGGTAAGTGGTTGTCATGGTTTGGAAAGGATTGTTGAATTTCATTAGATCGTCCACATATGGAACTGCACTAAGTCCATTAAAATTAGAGAAGAGTGATTCGGTCTTTGGAGACTCGTCATCCTCTTCATTATTATTATCGTTGTAGCTTTGGCTGTCGCAATTGCTGTTGCTTGGACTGTTCGTCAATGTGAGCTGGTGGGAGTTGAAATTACTAAACAAGTCACCTAAGTCATCACTCATCTCGATGGGCTCAAAACCCATTGAGCAGATGTCACCGGTGGTGGATTTCATCATTGATTGTCTAATGTCGAGCTGCTGTACGTCCAAGAAGTCGGCAATCCTATCAAATGGAGTCCCTGCCATCTCCATATCATTCTTGAATCTGACAATCATCTTGAAGATGGTACTTAATTGATCCAACGCAATACTCGTGTCCCTGTGGTTAGTGGAAAAAGATGTGAAATGGTGTAAAGAGTTTGCAATTACAAGTAACTTCAAGGGAACACCTCGGCCATTGGATTCAAAAGCATAGGTTGGGAGTCCTCTTGTCTGTATGAGAAACTCATTGGTAATTTTCAATGGGAAACTTGTACAGAAGCAGTCATCAGCTGTGCTCATTGGGTTTGCGTTCACCAGATTGTGTTCTGAAGAGATTAACCAACTCATACTCTGGATCCAGGATCTGGACAAGAAAATGTTGACCTTTTGTGAGTCCAACAGAGCCTCCGCATTCGCAATATTACGATCCAGTTTCTTTTGAAGCTGGTAAATCCGTTGTCTCTTGACATTGAATGGCTGAGTCTGAAAGGAATCAGAATATTGGGCCATGCAGTTGGCTTCAGCTCGGTTGTCTGCAGACTTTAAGACGCTCGCATGCAGCTCCTCAAAGAACTGTCTGTCTGTGGTACTGAACACCTTGGCCAAATCTGTGAAACCAAGAAGCAAGTCTGAGTACTCCTCATCTTCCAATGATGGGATATGAATGCTTGGCTCCAACAATACAGGAACTCCAGATTCAAAAGACATAAATCTTTCTGTAACAAGGATCAGATAGTAAATCTTTCTGTATCTGTGGGCTTCAGCTTTTGACTTATTAAGGTAAAACTTTGGCTCATGTAATCCAAGCATCTGGACCAGTGTAACAGTATCTCTCAAGTACAGCATACCTTTAGTTGACCCATTAGGTACATTTGCATAATATGTGTGCAAAAAAAAGTTGGTTAGGAGTCCATTCATTGAAGGATGGCTACGAAGATCAAACTCAAACGAGACCTTCTCAGCCTCACGGGCATACTCTGAAGATGTTGGATAGTTTTCAAAGTTGAGGGCATGTGTTGACTTCATGAGTTGCTTGTGTCTGGAGATCGCTGCACAGACCGAACAAGAGAGCACATAAGCCTCAGCAATGGACAGTTCGTCAAGTTCCAGTGGTTGATGGGAGTCAACGGTCTTTGCGGTGATGATGGATGTGAGGTTTGCAACTGAAACGACCGGCCAGATACAGTAGTACCAAGTCTGATAAACTTGAAGGAAAGGCAGCAGCTGGTCCAAAGAGAAAGCCTGAGCGCGTTGGCCTCTTTGGTTATTGATGTTCCCGCCAAGAGTTGCAGAGTGTGAGACGAGTGAGCTTATAGACTCAAGTGTCTTCTGCCTGATTTTCTTTGGGCCTGACTTGTGTTTGATTCTGATATTTGTGCAGTTGATCATGTGGCTGGTGCAGTTGGTGCAGGAGCCAGTGGTTACGCTTTGAATATCACAGCGGATCCGTCGGATGGCACAAGCGTCACACGGGTTGGTGTAAGTTCGCCTGCGAGCCGGTGGTGTCGGCTTGCTTGAAATAGAACTTGATATTGCCTCATGGCCATCTGGCTGCGATGCGCACAGAAGGTCTGCTGCGTTGAGTTGTGTGGTACTGGCCATTTATCTTTTGGGTTAATTCACATGAAGTAATAGAACAACCAAACCGCGTGGTTTTGCAGGATTGGGCTCCAATTTAAGGATTGGAGATTTTCAGAAGTTGGTGGAGTCGAGAAAATGTTCGCACCGGGGTGCGGCAGTTCGCATGGTTGCGCCTCCTTGTGAGAAAAAAAAAGAAGCATCGAAAAATATAGCAATTTTAGGAAAATTACTGAAGAGGGAATGTTTTGCGGGGATGGAGGCTAACGGCAAGAAATTTCTATTTCGTGATATTCGTTGGCTCTTGGGCAACAAAAACGCTGCTTCAGATCCACAACTCAACAGCGGGGTCGAAAGGGAAGGGTGCAACCCTTGAGATACTGACTTTGCAGCATCCAAACTCATTCTCGCTAGATACAGAGAACTTTCTAAGTTTATTCACCTTCTAATTGGAAGGCCCAATAAACTTCTTGAAGGCTATTCTCGACTTGTATAAGGAAAGGTTTTCTACCTCTTCCCAAACGTAGTTGATCATGAAGATTCTTTTTTGTTGTAAATTTAGACCGCAACAGGGTCAGCTGTGACGTCTTACTTAAGCCAAATGACGGTTTAATACTGTAGTGGTCATCTATTCCCCCGGATCGCCTGCAGCATTACCTGTCCGACACATCCTGTTGCTTGTTTATTGTCCAACTGTTTGACAGCAAGAGATGTACTATCTTCACATCACCCGACACAAATGCAGGCCCACATCAGATGATCCTGCTTGGAGTGACAGGTTTTGGAGCAAAACAACACACTGAAAATCACGTGTTCCTTGATCCATATTACATAATTTCTTATTCAGCCAATAGATCACAGGGTCCAAACAAAGGAGGTAAGGGTCCAACACTAGCAGTAGAGTAGATGCAGCTCATGATAAGACTGATAACACGGTGCGGTCCTCTTCGTGAGCAGTAGCATCGAGTACTTATCTTCACTGGAAATAGGAACGGTAATACCACCAGAAAGAGAACCAGTGGGGAGCAAGTGAATCATCCAAAAGTTATTGTAGGACTCATAGACATACATCTAATCCATTTATGAGTTGCGTACCATGACACCACTTATTCCCATTTTCCAATAGAAGCTTTAAGACCAGCGCCTGCAAGAATAGACACAATACAAAGCTCTAACTGTTTCAGATCCTTCTTGGAACCTGGATTTAGAACGAAATCCCTGGCCAGCAACTCCACCAAACCACTATAGATCAAACTTCCACTTGATATGGAATCTAAAACACCACCAATAACATTAACATTGTAAGAGCTTGAATTAAATTCATGTAGTTTACCTAACCCTATGGCAATAGATATTGGTATTACTAGTCCATGCAGTAAACACATCAAATGTGCCCAAACATAGGAAGTATCTATTAACCATGGGATACCTGATAATGTTGCACCAATGCCCAATCCTTCAAGAGATTGATGGAAAATCAGCACAATGTATAACGTTCTGAACTCCTCTCCGACAGCACCAAGACTTGATCCAATCATAACTGAATGGAAAATGATACCAAATTCTAAAATCAAGAAAGCTACAGTTTGTGATCTAAACCCTCTTTGATCATAGTCTAATTTGTCCTCATCCGAAATAGAAACCCCATCTCTAACATCGGCAGCAACTTCGTCATGGATCTTATCCAAGTCTTTAGTTGTATCTTCTTCATGCCCAAGAACAACAGCTTGTATGACTTCACCATTTGTTTAAATATGATTCTTGCGGATCCCCATACTTCCTTTCCACTATCATATCCCTTATGATATCCATTAGGAATACAAAAAAGACGCTAGCCATCAATAATGAAGGTACGCTGTGACTGATATCAGAGTCTCGCGAATCCTCAGTACTTCTCTGTCTGGTGCCATTTGTGATTGGCAGCTAGGCCAGATCAATGACAGCTTTTGTGAAAAGTTGTCTTTCAGTCTCAATTTCACTGAAGCAAATGTGCCGAGTTTGCGCTTAGATATCAAGGCTGGATTTTAGGTTTTATATCCCTGATTCAAGAACTGTTCCGCTGGAGAGAGCTTCGGTGGTTCTACTTTGTTTGAAATCAGCCGTTGTCACTTCGAGCCTCGCTAACTTTCTGAGTTTAGATTTAGACTTCATTAGTTTTACACCTGAATCCAATTTCAGGGGGTTCTGTCGTTCTTGAGCCCAAGAGAAGAGCTGAAGTTCGAGGCGCACCGCTTGTCGTCATAAAGCCACGGCTACACCTCGGTTTACATCAACTGGCTTACCATATTTCAGTATTGTTTTTGAGAATCGTACCAGGGAAGAGAAGGCGGTGCAAAAGATGGCTTTCCATTACTATCTTCTCATCTCATTCATTTACAAGTCACTACCCAAAGCGGAACCTAGTACTGTAGGTTCTTGTGGTCAATTAATGAAGGATCGAAATAACTAAAATGAGAACTGGTAACAGTAGGAGCATCAGAAATGGTAGTAATAGTGAGCCCAATAATACGCTTCTGTTCTGCTCTATTGTCATTTAATTCACTAATGGTAATATGAATTCCTGCACTTATAAACAATGCTGATCCATACATGTAAAAACTTATAGCGAGGTGACACTAGGATACGCATTATATTGACTGTATTGAAAAAAAAGATTAATCATGCTGGAGGATTTACCCATAAAAAGCTTGTTTCCTCTCAATCTGTACGGTTGCAAGATTTGTGGGTGTGGTAGCTGGCCCCTGCCATTGCCGAGTCACCTCCACTTCAATATGTACCTAGAGCCCTACCCTACAAGGTGGTTCGTTGGTGTTAATCAGGCTTCTTCTACTACAACTTCAGGTTTGAAAAAGCTTGCAAGCGTGGCTTTCTCAACAAAAAAGAGTGGCTCGCCTAGTTCCTCGCTTTCGAGTGAGGCCAAATACTGTTGATCAAGGAATCTTCTGAATACTCAACCTTACTGTCAACTTCTTGAGACCAAACAGTCCACATTGGCAACACCAAATCCTCTCCTTCATAACCTACAACAGTCTGTTGTATAAATTCTATAATTTAAACAATTAAACTATATCAAATAGCAGGTATATACAAACTTAGTCATATCTTATCTAATCATTCATCTATTCATCTAGTTTGCAACAAACTTCTTAGATCTCAACAGATGGTGCACAGTTCAAAGCTGGCTTCAAAGAACCGTAAATGGTGAATTGCAAGGAGGTCAAGGTACCAACCATAACCAATCTGGTTGGCAAACCAGCAAAGGAACCGACAACACCCAATTGCTTGGCCAAAGAGGCCAACAAACCCAAAGTGGATTGACCTGGGGCCTTCTTGGTCTTGTTAACCTTGGACAACAAGGTGTCAGCTGGTTGAGAAATGATAGCGGCGGCGAAACCGGCAGTCAAACCAGCGGTCAAGTTAACAAGGGTGTTAACAGCAGAGGACAACTCAGACTTTGGACTTGGGATGAAACTGTAGTACAACTCAGCAGCTCTCTCGTAAACCAAGAACTTAGCAATGTTGTAAGGAATTTGCTTGAACAAGATTGGGGTGAAACCGTTGTAGAAAGAACCAACACCTTCCTCCTTCAAGATTCTGGAGAAACCACCAATCAAACCGTTGGCAAAAGTTGGTTGAGAGACCAATCTAATTCTGGTGGCCTCCAATGGACACAAAGCAATGTCAGCGAAGAACTCGGCAATAGCAGCAGAACCGATGTAGATAGAGTTCTTGTATTGCTTAGCGGTGTCAACACCTAGGAAGTCAATGAAGGTCTTCTTGAAAAGCTCGTAACCACCGAACTTGAAGGCACCTTGCAAGGAGTAACCAGCAATGGTTGGACCAAGACCAGTCAACAAAGCACCAGCACCCTCGGAGGAGATAACTTGCTTGAAAGAACCGATAGTACCCTTGTTGTAGGTAGCTGGGTCCAATTGAATTCTGGTCTTAACCACATCGATTGGAGTCATGGCACCGTGGGTGGCACCACAGCCGATAGCACCGGCAAGGGCAAACTTGGAGTAGTCAGAGATGGTGTATTGTGGGAGGGACATTACAGAATATTGAGTTGGATCTGGTGTTTGATTCAAGGGTTGAAACAGCTTTTCTTTGAAAATTTTTGGGAAAACGCGTTTCCTTTTCTTTTTTTCATGTGCGCCACTAAACGGTGTAATTTGATTGGTCCGGGCAGGGAGGGTGCCGTTTTTCGTGAAACGTGGGGGCTGCCTAACCAGGCAAATTTCCCGATCTGGATTCGATCAACAAACAATGTGTCAACAAACAATGTGTCAACAAAAAGGACTGCATAGGCTGCACGTTTCCAACACTAAATGAAGTATAATCGTCTACAATTCCTCTCATTTTCCGTTGTTAAAATTTTCATTCGATGCAAAACTCCTTTTTGGTGAAGGAATCAAGATATATTCGGCATTCCTTGACTGATCAAACAGAAATCAACCATGTCCCATTGAAACCTCTTGTATGTATTTGGTTCATCAATGCACAGGCCGCTAGATACTAATCAAACAGCTGTTGAGTTCTGAGAGTTTGCAAACCGCTCCTGGATTAGGGTGTTTTGCTGAGACACAACAAAGTGGTGGTAAGAGTCTTGAAAGGGGAGACGAGTATCAGGATAGACAAAACCAGTAGCTTCTGCGACGACCTTGAACCACTCAGTGAAGACACCAGCCCTTAACTCCACGTTGGAAGATGTCGAGTTTTCTCCCGACAATCAATTTCCTGAAACTTATTCTTCTGAATTCATGCTCAACCGTTGTGAACTTCATTGGGACTCTTTTCAACAGCTGTCGTAGTCATCTGGATGCAAAAAGTTTCCAACCACGTTATACTCCGGTAATTGTTTACAAAACCAAAGTGAGCGGTTCATAAAGAATTCAAGTACTTGAAACAGTCAACCCAACAGCGTTTCCGCGTTTATTTAGGAACAGGACGCGCTTTTTCAAACATTCACAGTCTTCAGCTGGACCGAATAGAAGTGCGGTCATACCACCATCTCTTCAGCTGCATGGGGATTGTTCAGAATAGGAGTGAATCTGAATGTCTTTGAAGGAAATCTGAACAAGTTTCAATGCGAAACAACTTCGGGGTCGCTCTCTGAGGAGTCAGAAACTGAGTGGTGGAGTTTACCGGGTCCAATGAAACTAATAGCACACATAAAGTTCGGAGAAGTAGTTAAGGAGTGACAGGTGGGTTAACTTGAAATTGAACAATGACTGTGAGCCAGAAGATCGCAAAGACAAGTATCAGCTGTAGTGGAATCTCTAATTGAATCTATATTGAGCAGTTTGAAGAGTGGCCGCTTCGTTAAGAAAGATTGGTGGTGGCAATGCCACCATACAGCCACCATAGCCAATGCTCCACGAGGCCTTCAAACCAAAGTCAGACGGTTGCGTGATTTGAAAGTAGTAAATACTAGCCATTCGATCATAGAGTATCTGGTAGCAGCTACAGCACTATTGGCCACTTGCAGTTCTTCAATCTGCGATTCCCGTCGACTTGAAGCTTAGAAACAGAGTGATGATCATTAGACTTCTCTAAATCATGGATCGTGGACAAACGGAAACGCCAGAATCCCAAAACTCATAGTCGTCTAAGCAGTATTCACACACATATATCACACTACTAACATTGTACAATTCGATGGAATATGGGCGTTCTTCAGTTCACTGCTGGGAAAGGCCTAGTATCCATGTAACTCTCCAACTCTTTGTCCAAATCATCTGTAGTTGCACCAGCCTGCGATGAAGGCCTTTCAGAAGCTGTAGAAGACTCGGTATTAGATTCAGTCTTGTTCATGTAAGATTCCAACTCCCTGTCCAAATCCTCTGCAGTTGGCTTCTTTCTCGTCTCTCTTCTGCCTCCTCTTCTAGAGTCTCTCTCTCTCCCACTACCCCTGCTTCTTGGACCACGCGGAACGGCATCCACACTGAGAATGTTCAGAGGTTTAATTTCCTCAACTGTAATGATCTGACCCACAGCTTTTCTACCGTCAAACTTTTCCACAGCGTCACGGTTTAGTCTGTCATCTTGATAGCCAATGTATCCAACACGGTGGTCCCCTCTTTCACGCTCAATGAGAACAAACAAGGTGGTACCAATAGTGGCGAAAAGAGACTCGAGGTCCTGTTTTGTGATGTCTGGATGGAGATTTGTGACTTTGAGATAGGCCTTTCCTTGGCTCAGTCTTTGGATCTTAGTTTGACGCGGTGGTTCGTAGCGGTCTCCTCTCTCTCTGTAAGATGGTTCGGTATTAGCTCTTGGGCCACGTGGACGTTCACGAGAGCGTTCTCTATGGTGATTCGATGGTCTTGTTGAGCCCTATATGTCCAGTTAGTACGCTTTTCGACTGTTGTTGATAATGTACACACCCTTGAGTCTCTCTGTGTGGGTGTGTTAGTAAACAAAAGAAAACAAAAACGACAAAGTAACAGCACATACAGTACGATCAGTTGTACCGATAATCTCATCCAATGAACGCTCAATATCGTTGCTCATTATTGCGAATTGGAAATCCTGTTGGTCAAAGCTAGAGTTGTCTCTTTATTTAATTGTTGTTTTGGTACTTTCGAGGTTTTCCTGGTTGGAAATATCCAAGCCGGGTAAGCACTTATCAACTCGATAGACAAACAAATCGTAGAGAGAACTATAGTTGCCACTACTGGTTATTTGTTTTTCAGAACAATAACGAACCCAATTGCCACCCACAATCATGTTCAAGCTCAGCGCCACTCTTGAGGCACACACACAAGATGTACGTGCTTTGGTTTCCCCTTACAATGATATTATCATCTCAGCCTCCCGTGACGCCACTGTAAAAGTGTGGTCTCTGGAAAATGGGATATGGTTACCAAGGGACCACTTCACATCGCCTTCATTCATTAATTCGGTCGCATTCGACTCTGAGAACGAACTGGTAGTTTCCGGTGGTCAGGACAAACTCGTCAATGTCACTGACTTTCACAGCTCAGCTATAGACCCGAAATATGTCCTTATTGGGCACGACTCAAACGTTTGCTGCCTCGATGTTCAAGGAACAGAGATCATCTCTGGTTCATGGGACAGCACCGCAAAAGTCTGGGAGAACTACGAACTGAAGTACACACTCCAGGGCCACAATGCCTCTGTTTGGGATGTGAAGATCCTCGGGAACGGTAAGTACCTGACTTCTTCGGCTGATGGTACAGTGAAACTATGGAAAGGGGACAAGCCCATCAAGACCATTCTTGGCCACAAAGATGTTGTTCGCGGTCTGCAAATTTTGCCTGAACAAGTTGGATTCGCTTCTTCTTCTAACGATGGCACTGTTCGTCTCACCACTTTCGAAGGCGAACTGATTCAGGAGCTAGTTGGCCATGACTCATTTGTTTACAGTGTCAAGATCTTGTCTAATGGTGACATTATCTCCTCGGGGGAGGACAGAACAGTGAGAATATGGCGTGGTGGCAATGCAATCCAGGTGATTACTCTGCCCTGTGTCTCTGTCTGGACAGTCTCTGTCTTGCCCAATGACGATATCGTCACTGGTGGAAGTGATGGTATTGTACGTGTCTTTACACGCTCTGAACATAGAGTAGCTTCAGATATCGAATTGGCTGAGTTTGCTAAGAGTGTGGAATCCATTTCCTTAAGCAGCCAACAGTTTGACAGCTCACAGTCTAAGGATCCTTCAGTTTTGACCCAACCAGGTTCCAAAGAAGGTCAAGTTATCGTGGTTAAGTCTGTTGTGGGGATTAATGAGGCGTATCAATGGAGTGAAGGGAAATGGCAAAAGATTGGCGAAGTTGTCAGTGGTGCTAATTCAAGTGACAAGAAGATGGAATACGAAGGTCAGAAATATGACTATGTCTTTGATGTTGACGTCAAAGAAGGTGTGCCGCCACTGAAACTTCCATACAATGTCAATGAGAACCCTTACAACGCAGCGCAGAAATTTCTAGCAAATAATGAAATACCTTCCAGCTATCTCGATGAGGTTGTCAAGTTCATCACTAATAATACGCAAGGCGTTTCGATCACAGAGGACACTTCAAACCCTTATATTGAAAGAAGAACAAGAACCCTCCCACAGATTGAGTACATTGGCTTCATCAATGATAATAGTGCTGCCATCCTAAAAGGCATTTCCAAGTTGAACAGCTCTGAAAAGTCACAGCTTTCGGAGGCTCAATTCCAAGAGTTGGAAAAGAACCTTCAGTCGAGAGATGAAGTCAAACTCTCAAAGACCGCTGAGTTCATCATTAACAACTGGAGTAACAGACTTGCTGCTTTTGACTTATTTCGTTTGATCGCACCAAAGTTATCCACGCCACCAAACTCGTTAGGTGATATCATCAAGATTGGTCTCTCGAACGAGAACCCGACTCCAGACTTGTTTATGACTTTAAGATTCTTGTCAAATATATTTTTGAACAAGTCCTGGGGCGAGCAACTCATCACTGATTCTGCTATATCTAACAGAATCTTGTCATTGTTTGCATCAGAGTCAAGTATTACTGATGAAAAGCATAAGTCAAACGTCAATTCTGCTCTTGCTACACTGTTGTTGAACTTTGCAGTGTACTCCGTCAAATTCAAGTCATTGGTTCTTGCGCAGAAGCTTGGTACAGTGCTGGCACAAAATGGGATTGCTGTTTCTGGCGGGTCCAGCGAGGCTGCCTATAGAGTGTCTGTTGCTTACGGCAATTTGATTTATCTGGTTCCTGATGTGAAGTTCAGTGTTGAGTTTGTTGCATTCAAGAAGTTCACACTAGATACATACAAGGAGCAAAGATTCGTTGATGTTTTCAAAGAGATTAATGAAGTTTAGGTGAATTATCGCGGAAGGCTCTTTTATACGTGCTTTCGCTGTATACTGTCTGTATACTGTAGCCTGTTTGCTCAATCTCCATTTTCTATAATCAATTTAGTATTCCGGAATGAACGACAGTACGAACTTTAATCTGTTGCCAGTATGATGATGATGAGAGGTGCCATGCCATCATATAGTGGATCTGATGGCCCTTGTTGGATCGGCTACAGGCGGCTATTGCCTACATTACAGAATGGCACTTTTCTCCGGGTTCTGATTGGTTGACTTATTTTCCGAAATGTGAAAGGTAAAGCCGTGCGGAAAACTCTGTGTTTGAGGCCCTGTAGCAAAACATGCCATGACGATGAGTCACGAAAGGAAATAAAAAAAAGAAAAGGAGGTTAGTGTAGTAAGGAAAAAAAAGTATAAAATCACCATCTTCACCATCACCATTCTAAAACGTTCTTCTGTTAGTGTAATCAACACAAACATTATGTTCCTCAACAACGAAAACATTGGCGACCGCACACGTCTAGATGACTGGAGAATAACCGGTTACGATCCTCTCGTTTCTCCGGACCTTCTGCAACATGAGTTCCCTTTGTCTTCCCTCAACAAAGAAGTCATTGTGAAGGGTCGTGACGATGCCGTCAAGATTCTTAACGGTGAAGACGACCGTCTCATTATTGTGGTCGGCCCATGCTCGATCCACGACCCGAAGGCTGCGCTCGAGTACTGCGATAAGCTGTTCGTCCTTTCCCAGAAGCACTCGAATGAGCTTCTGATCATCATGAGAGCTTACCTTGAGAAGCCTCGTACTACTGTGGGCTGGAAAGGTCTCATCAATGACCCAGATATTGATAACTCTTTCCAGATCAACAAGGGCCTGCGAATCTCGAGAAGCTTGTTCTGCCAATTGACAGAGAAACTTCCAATCGCTAGTGAGATGTTGGACACAATCTCACCACAATTTCTTGCAGACTTGTTCTCCCTTGGTGCGATTGGTGCACGTACAACTGAGTCCCAATTGCACCGTGAACTTGCTTCAGGACTATCTTTCCCAGTTGGTTTCAAGAATGGTACTGATGGTACTCTGGGCGTTGCCATTGATGCCGTCAAGGCTGCTGGTCATGGACATCATTTCCTAAGCGTCACTAAGCCTGGTGTTACTGCCATCGTTGCCACTGCTGGTAACGAGGACACTTTTGTCATCCTAAGAGGTGGTAAGTCAGGCACGAATTTCGACAAGGAGTCGATCCAGAAGGCTAAGGAGCAACTGGCAGCTAAGGGAATCAATGGCCCTCGCATAATGGTGGATTGCTCACATGGGAACTCAAACAAAGATCACCGCAACCAACCCAAGGTTGCTACTGTGGTTGCTGAACAAATTGCCGCTGGTGAGGCATCTATTTCTGGTTTGATGATTGAGAGTAACTTGGTTGAAGGAAGACAAGATGTGCCAGCTGAAGGCAAAGAAGCCCTGGTTTATGGCTGCAGTATCACTGATGCCTGTATCAACATTGACACCACTGCTGATGTGCTGGCTGTTCTTGCTGATGCAGTCAAGAGCAGAAGAAGTCTGAAGTAAGGAACTTTGAGAGTCCGCCGAAAAACAAAAGAAGAGTTCTATAGATTTTCTTTTGAGTATCAAACTGTTTGTAGTTCGAGGCATTTACGCATAGAAGTTGAACTACAGCACTATCCAATAACCAGTATGTATTCCTCGTGGAGTTCAGACATACACAATGACATAAAAACAACAACCCCCAAGAAACAGCTTTCTATCCAATCAGAGATGCCAAAAGTTCTACTAAAAACTGGCAAAAGACTTTTCTCGTTCACTGGAATTCAGTTGTCCCTATCTTGTGACTCATCATTTGGATTGTTGCTATGAATTTTCTTGGGGATATGAAAGTATGTGCACACACTTCTGTATATGCAACGTACTTTCGAGTGTCGTGGGCTATTGATGTTTGAATGACAAAAGAGTAAGAAGATTGTTTTAACGAAGTCTGAAAATTTTTTCGTTCAATAAATAAAGCGGGCAGAAAAAGAAAATTAATTAGGGTTACGCCAGATGTTCTAACTTTTCATTTCATTTTCCATACTATACAACAACCAGTTTATCTATTCAGAGGCCTCATTCTTGACCTTGGCCTCTCTCTCTAATCTCTCTTCAATCTCCCTCAGTTCCTTTTCTCTCTCTAGTAGTTCCTGTTTCTTCGCCAACAAGTCTCTCTGGACTCTCTCTTCAAAGGCCTTCAATCTCTCTTCTTCGAGTCTAATCTGTTCCTCACGTGCTAAATAAGTGTCATGATTTATAGGTGAGTTTAGCGAGGCCATACTCTCGCTTTCTTGCTTGATGTACGGGGATTTCAATGATGGAGACTGCAGGTTTGGAGTTCCCAGTTGACCAGACAAATGATCTGGCAAACCACCGCCACTCAGCGCAGCAGTTCTATATTTCTCATAAAGCACTTCATGTGTAATGTCTTTCAGATCTTGCAAATGTGAAATCAACAGCAGGTTTCTCAAGATCACGAAATCAGATAACTCGTGGTCTTCAACATTGATGAAACCCCATGGGTACTTTCTACCTCTAATCAACTCGCCATTCACTTCAAACACCTGGTTAGAGCCAATAACTGAGAATGGAATCAATGAACGTAGGTAGGAGTTTGTGTCTATGGTCTCAGTATCATCATTCTCCAGATCATAAGGGAAATCGTGATACTCAATTCCATAATACTTCAAGTCCTCCAGGATCAACTTTTTGTTCAAAATAAGCTCCTCCTTGGTTAAAGAGTCAGCTTTGGAAATCACAGGAATCAAGTTAGCTAAGCCTGATAGTTGCTTCAGCATTTCAATATCAAGCTCCTTCAGTCCATGACCAGTAGGATTGATGAAGTAAATCACAGCATGGACACGGGAGTCTTTGAATCTAGGGTTTCTTCTAACCCTACTCTCCTCGAGGAGGATTTCATCATATTGATGCTTGATATAGTCCGTAACAATGTTAAAACTCGAAGAATTGTCCAAAGAGTCTCCGAACCCTGGAGTGTCGATCAACGACAACGAGATCTTCACACCTTCATTGTCTTCTAGCTCAACATTCTCTTCACGAAGCTTAAAGTCACGGTCAGAAGAGCCATCAGTCGGTAGTGGAACGGTTGAAGATGATTCAACCACTTGCTGCCCACACAACGAGTTAATAAAGGTGGAACGACCAGAGCCACTCTGACCAACAACCATGAGCGTGAATTGAATACCTTTCTTGAGTGTCTTTCTCTTGCGTAGAGCAGCTGATGTGAGCACCATTGTATGCGAGTTGAGCTGTTAGCTTTTTTCAGTATCTATGAGAAATCTCCACTGTTAAGCTTGCTTCAATGGTGTAGCAAACTTTCTGGTCAGAGGCTGCCGAAGTGAAGCTCTTGTTTTGTTTCCAATTTTGATCTGAAACTATAACTTATATCAGAATTTACGTCAGCAAAAGTTGAAAAATATGTTCATTTCTCCCTTTTCTCTAGCGTTTTTCCTCCTGAGAGTCGCTAGCGCTGCCAGTTTCTCGCTTTAGATATTTGCAGAAGATAATGGAGTCAGTAGTGGTCAAATAGTGATTGTCCAAGTGAATCCAACAATGAAGGGATGACCAGTGAACGAGGCCCCGCCCAGTTTGCAACCATCAATCACGTAGGGGTTTGGGGAAGTTCGTGGGTGCATCCAAATTCGGTAGACACCACCAAAAGCTTGACTCTAAATGTAACAAACACCATTTTACTACGATACGTGCTTCAAGGGCCTAATCCGCGCGCTTGCCGAGGTCTTTAGGAGTGTGCTCCTTTGCTATTATAACAAGCGTCATCAAGTTTGAGCCTACATCGACCTGTACTCGGACGAGCTGGCTGAACCTAAAATTCCCCAATGAAGAAGGAATCACACCCAACCGTGGCATAATTGGTGCGTATTAGACGTTTGGGAGCGCGTTCAAGCATTGTTGTTGGAATTTATGAATGCAGATCCTACTCTGTCATCTGTTTGAGCAAAGAACCCAGGCTGTCTTCAAAGAACTGATGCTTCGTTGAATCTGTATTGAATGCCTTCCCACAAAACTCAAACGATTATCAAGACATTCTGAATCTTATGAAGATCCAGAATAAGCTCAGCTATATCAACAGCAACATGAGAACGAATTATCTGTACAAAGAGCAGAAGTGGCGAAGGTTAAGGAGAAGGGGAAGTACAAGAAACCGATACTCCAGCCAAGTTTTGGACCTCACCGCTTTCGAGGGATATATTAGATGATGACACGGGTGATTCAGATTATCCTGAAAGCGCACAAGAAGGAAATGATACAGCGTACTATTGTGAGATCGTTGAGTTAGCAAATTATCTTCTGCAAAACTATGGGATCGGTAGTGAAGCCCTACCAGGCTCCTAACACTGGAAAGACCATTGCCAAAGCTTCACATGGGCTGTGCCTAAAACTTCCAAGAAGGACTCTTCCTGTTGTTCCTTCTTCTTTCCTTCCAAAGGGATCCCGCTAAAGGTTAATGGAACTGCTTCTACCGAATTGAAGCTGAATAGTACGACTTGGGTTTCACAAGAAACACACGGCTTGCACTATGCCAACTTAATTCCAACGCGCAGTTCTTAGATTCAAACAACAACATACCCACAGCCTCCATTAAGACCATTACTGCGCACTTGAAGAAGTTAAAGATGCTGTGAAGAATAGACTGAGAACTAGCTTACTGTCAAAGGAGAATAAGAAAAGGATTTACGATGCCTTTGAAAACAAGATTGGCACGATTCAGAGAGGCCTGAGCTATTCTGTCTCTCAAGCATTGTCCCTCATTAAAGATGCCTTGATTGACCTGTGCCGAATTAAAGTGATGGGAATATTGGCTAGAGAAAAAGTGCAACCGTGCTAATAAGAGGGTAGAAAAGTAGCAGAGATCAGAGGTTAGAATTCCATAATCCTGTATCATCGAAGCTTCCACCAATGGACTATAACGCTAGGTTAGACAGCACGCTTCTTTCTGGCTGCTGCTAAGCTTAATGGCTGTACCTATATGCTATCAACTCTCTACTCTATCTACTTTCTACTCTATCTACTCTACCCTCTAATCTATCTTCTTGATTAGACAATCGTTTGAGGATTCTCCAGATAATCGCAATGTTAACTTCCATGTTGTTTCCTCTCCGTGATTTATGATATCCGACTTTGATCGACATTCTCTGACTTTTTCCAACGATCCTGACTAATCTTTCAAGTCATCAGTCCGGGTAACTATTAACCGGGCATCAAGGTGACTCGAAACTTTTTAGATCCAAGGTTGTTCTAGTCAATTCAACCCAATCACAACGCTCTTAATGTCTAGCCCAAAGGTTCTACTAATTGACAACTACGACTCATTCACCTGGAATCTATACGAGTACCTCTGTACTGAGGGTGCCGATGTCACCGTAATCAGAAACGACAAGATTACGGTTCCAGAGATCGAGACAATGTCTCCACAAATCATTGTGATCTCGCCCGGTCCAGGTCATCCAGAAACCGACTCTGGAATTTCACGTGAGGTCATTAAGCATTTTGCTGGTAAGACACCAATCTTTGGTATCTGTATGGGCCAACAGTGTATCTTTTCTGTATTTGGCGGTGAAGTGAAGTATGCAGGTGAAATTGTCCACGGGAAGACCTCTCCAATTAGCCACGATGGCAAAGGAATGTTTGCAAATGTGCCACAGGGGATTGCAATCACCAGATATCACTCATTGGCTGGGACGCAGGCCACTCTTCCTGAAGACCTGGAAGTCACAGCACAGACTGATAATGGGATCATCATGGGTGTTCGTCATAAGAAGTTTGTCATTGAAGGCGTTCAATTCCACCCAGAGAGTATCTTGACTGAAGAAGGACACCTGATGATGAGAAACATTCTAAAGTACAAGTCAGGTATCTGGGCTGAAGAAAAGCCTGGGCTGGAGCAACCAATGGTGAAGAAGCAAAAGGAGTCCATTCTGGACAAAATTTACACCCAACGCCAGGTGGACGTTAAAGAACAATCGTCTCTCCCAGGCCAATCATTTGCTGACTTGGAAAAGTCTCTTGCTTTGGGTATTGCGCCAAAGCTGATCAATTTTCACGAGAGACTTGCACAATCGAAGCTCTCACTCATAGCAGAGATCAAGCGTGCCTCGCCCTCCAAAGGTGATATTCAACTATCTGCACATGCCGCCACTCAGGCTCTTGCATACACTGATGCCGGTGCGAGTGGTATTTCGGTCTTGACCGAGCCACATTGGTTCAAGGGTTCTGTAGAAGACCTTCGTCAAGTGAGACAAGCTATTGACGCGTTGCCAAACAGGCCTGCTGTGCTGAGAAAAGAGTTTATATTTAGTGAGTACCAGATCCTTGAGGCTAGATTGGCGGGAGCTGACTCTGTTTTGCTGATTGTCAAAATGCTAGATGATCAGCTGTTGAAACAGCTTTATGATTACTCAGTTTCTCTGGAAATGGAACCGTTGGTTGAAGTCGCCTCGGCCAATGAGATGCAAAGAGCTTTATCTCTTTCGCCAAAGGTCATTGGGGTGAACAACAGAGACTTACACTCATTTAGTGTTGATTTGAACACAACTTCGAGTCTTTTGGATTTAACTCCAAACGGCACATTGTTGATCGCCCTCTCTGGTATTTCCAGCGGAGCTGATGCTGCCAAATACAAGAGTGAAGGTGTTGCTGGTTTGCTTGTTGGCGAATCACTGATGAGGGCATCTGATACTAAAGCCTTTGTTGCCGAACTTCTTGGTTGATGTTCTCAACAGTTAGACTGGTGTAAATTACACTGTATGAAGATGCTAAGACCTCATATCGTAGTAATAGGAATATCTATCTAATTACAATTTTATGATTATCTTTTTTCACTGTTCAGTTTTCGAATCACAGACCCGCTTCTATTGCAGCTCCAATGATGCAATCAAGAAGCCTTTAGCTGATCCTCATATCTATAGTTTGAAGTTAGATCCATTTTTCCTGATCGTTTCCCTGTGCTTGAGAAGCATATTTCAATGCCAGCGCTAAGGTATACAGGGATTCTGCTTTACGGCTAGAAACCTAGTCTCTAAGAGGCAGCTGTTAAATGACCAAGAGTGCCACGGTATTGAGAACGGAGTGCCCTTCTTCCCAGTGGTTGAACTAAGTAGCTTCTCGATCTACAAAAAACTTCAAGTATGTTTAACTCTATTCGTATATACAGGCAACTTCCTCACAGATTCAAGCAGATACCACTTCTTGAGCACCAGTAAGTTTCACAAACTCCTCCAAGATTTCAGAACTCAATTTGCCTTTAACGTCAACAGCTTTCTCACTCCCATCTGCAAACTTCACCTTCAGTAACGCCGGCACCTGCGCTTGCTCGCTCAGCTCTGGCTTCACTCTAGTCACAGTGATAGGCAACTCTGGGTTGTGGAATTGCACACGTGGTAGGTTGTCCCTCCAGAACTTCTTGGGACCAACATGGCCCTGTCCTGTCAAGGTGTTGAAGATCAACTCCACTGATTTGACCGTTGTAGGTACTGTGATCGACCCTGGACCGGTGGATATTAGTTCGAGGCGAGCAATGTGACGGGATAGACGGGCCTTTGGCAGGTTCTGGAACATGGTGATGTGCTACTGCTTCGATATCGTTGTTTGCTTACACTAGTGAAAAGTTTTGGGAGAATCTGTAAGAGTGTGAGTTCCGAGGGTGTGGTTCTTGTAGCTGTTCCGATCTTCCGCTATTCCACCTCGGTTTTGGCACTTCTGAACTCAACCACCCACGGTTTTTGGAAAAGAAAAAGCTTGTTCCTGTAAGCGCACACTGCCTGCTTTTGTTTACACCAGAGTCATCATCATACAACAATGGCCGCTCCATTGCTTTACGCCAAAGTCGAGGATGGCTATCTTTTCAAGCAAGCCAATGAGGCCAACACCGTGCTCCACGTCGGCTTGAACGGCTCCAAGCTGGTCAACCCGCAGTTCTTCCCTGTGGCTGGCCTCAACCAGATTGCCTCCATCATTGGTGTTATTAGACTCAGATCCTCGCGATACATAATCATCGCCACCAAGATCAAGAAAGCTGGTCAGATTCGTCAACACACAGTGTACAAAGTGGATGAGTATAAGGTGTTGCCGTTATCCAACTCATTCCTTAAAGACGACGATGAACAGAAGTATTTGGAACTGTTGAAGTTTCACTTAGATACTGCGCAACTGTACTTCTCATACTCTCTAGACCTGACTAACTCACACCAGAGATTGAGCCAGTTGCAGCCGGCCTCCTCACTCTGGGAGAATGCGGACTCCCGTTTCTTCTGGAACTATTTTATCAATGAGGAGTTGATTGAAGGTGCCAAGTCAGATGCCCAAATCAATCCATTCATTGTGCCGTTGATCTATGGATATGTGAATATCATTGAAACTCAGACCAATTCACGTCCAATCTCTTTTGGTTTGATTACTAGAAGAAGCAGATTGAGAGCGGGTACCAGATACTTCCGTCGTGGTATTGATATGGATGGAAATGTCGCCAATTTCAATGAAACTGAACAACTTTTGATTCTCCACGCCGATAAGGATCACTATGAGACGTTCAGCTACTTGCAAACCAGAGGTTCTGTACCAGCCTACTGGGCTCAGGTCAACAACTTGAAATACCAACCGGATTTGAGCCTTGGTGAAGGTTCCACTGACGCAGCAAGACAGCACTTTGACCAGCAAATCGCGGTGTATGGGGACAACTACCTTGTTAATTTGGTGAATGCTAAGGGCTATGAAGAACCTGTCAAAACCACCTACGAGACTGTCGTAGAGGCCCTCAACGATCCACGTTTACACTATGTTTACTTTGACTACCACCACGAATGCAGAAACCTGAAATGGCACCGTGTTAAGGTCCTTATTGATCACTTGGTCAATTTGGGTCTGTCCAATGATGATTCGTATCATGAGCGTTCTCTTTCCAATGGCACAACTGAGGTACTGAATCTTCAGAAGTCTGTCGTGAGAACCAACTGTATGGATTGTTTAGATCGTACCAATGTTGTCCAATCTACTTTGGGTCACTGGATCCTCCAACGTCAGTTCGAAACTGCGGGAATCCTCCCATCTACATTGATCTGGGAAACTGACAAGCTCCTATTGTTCCAATTCCAAAACATTTGGGCAGATAACGCAGACTATGTCAGTAAGGCTTACTCGGGCACAGGTGCCCTGAAGACTGACTACACCAGAACTGGTAAGAGAACAAAGAAGGGTGCCCTCAATGATTTCAACAGTTCTATCACAAGATACTACAAGAACAACTTGAGAGACGGTGTAAGACAGGACGCTTACGATTTGTTTTTAGGTAATTTTCAACCTTTTTCAGTTTTGGAGACGCCATTCGATGATCGCAGACCTCCTTTTGTTCAAGCAACACCTTATGTCTTAATTGCTTCGTCTTTACTGTTGTGTGCTGCAATCTTGTTCCCAAAAGGATCTTTGCTGGATTTCAAGAACCTGTTCTTCCTTGGCGGTTGTTTGACAATTGTCGGTTTGGCTGGGAACTACATGTTGAAAAATGGTCTCCAGTTTGTTAATTGGCCAAAACTAGTGGAGTTGGAATATCTGACCAAACTTCACCACGATGGGAAGAACACTGTTGAATTTGCGACGAGTGGAAAGTACTACAAACCTGCGGTGTCCAAGAGGGATTGACCACCAAGACTTACCATACTAGTTATACTACAAAGATTGCTTTGATTGTGATGACTGCTGTGGTGGTTTTCACCGTCTAATTTTCTAATTATCTCCAATAGCTATAGCCAATCTATTTAAACAACCACTTGTATTGAGTAGGCATAAGCGAGGGTGGCTCGCATATCGTAGGTCAAGAGTACCCCACCATGTACAAGATGTATTATCGATATCCAAGTGGCCGTCGTACTACCGGCGGACTCAACATATTTTTAATAGTGTTTTTAGAAATACAATTGACGTGTGTCCTAGCTTTTTAAATTTAGATATATGTAGCTAACCATCAAGTTTATGAGCCAGCTATCAATATAAACAGTCAAATAGGATACACTGTTAGCGGCAAAACAACGAGCACTTGACATTAATGTTCAAATTATTGAATTTAAAACTCATCAGCGTGCAAACATGTGCCATGACTGCTAGGAAATCAGAACAAGAAAAAGAATCAAAAATATTAGGCCAGGAATTGAGAACATTTACTGATTGTCACGCAAGAAGAAATAGATAATTTTTATTTACCCGTATTTGTAGCATCACTCCTATCTCTTCATGACTGCTTAATTTGATAGACGGCTTGATCATATTGGGGCCTCTTTATGCCCCACAGAGTAGGCAGAGGTTCCCCGCTCTTTCATTCACAATAGGCTTTATGATCTATTTGGCGGTACAGATGGAGCTAGCAGTGTATCGGTTATATTGGTACAACAGTGCATTCTAGGGTGCCAGTGACCACGAAGGGCGAGATACAGGAATCACCAAAAAAAGGTTGCTATGTTAATTTACGAATTTCATCTTGCGAATTGGACCCTTGCGTCGATCGGGAGCTCATTTTGAAGATCATCGTGGACCTTCTGTTGAGTTTAACCGAAGTTGGAGAGAATACTTCTAAAAGAGAGAGCCTTTAGGAATTATGGTTGACTTTAAGAAAAAGATCACCATAAGTACCGCCTAAGGGTAAGTTTGGCTTTACACATACCATGAGCCACCGGAATTAGTTCATCATTGTAGCGCATTCCGACCTAATCGCGATTGTTAAGGGGATTCCAGAATCGTCGAAAGTGAAAAAATCGACGTGTTAACAAATATAAGTATCACACAATCAACCCAATCCCAACTATGTCCACTAGATCCCCTGAGCTCAGAGCTCCTGATGTTTCCCTCCGTGATAAGCAGATCGCTGCCATTAATGCCAAGATTCAATCCATTGATGCGGAGCTAACCAAGGTTCAAGCCCAATGGAAAGGGTTGAGCTCCTCCCCTTCCAACCACAAAGAGTTGATCTCTCAGCTGAATGAGCTGAAGTCCAAGCAAGCAGGCTTCAAGGTCGAGAAAAACACTCTAAATTCAAAGGTTAAGGAGCTTGATGCCTCCTTGAAAACCAAAATTGCTGCCATCCAAGCTGCGACCAACTCCAAGTTTGGTTCGTTCAAGACTGTTGAAGAAATTGACTCCAAGATTGCCAGAAACGAGGATTCTATCGCCAATGGTTCGTTGAGCTTGGTTGAAGAGAGAGCCATTATCAAGGAAAACACAAACTTGAGAAAGCTCAGAAAGGACGTTGCCAATGTCGCGGTCTCTCAAGCTGCAATTGACTCAGAAAAGGTCAAGTTCGATGAGTTCAAGGCCAAGATTTCTGCGATTAACACCCAGTCCCGTGCTGCTTCTTCCCAGTACGACAAGCTGCAAGCTGAACTGGATGCTGTTACCAAGACCAACAATGATTCCCGTTCCCAACGTGACACTATCTTCGGGAAGAGAAAAGAGCTCTACAAGGAGAAGGATGCCCAATACGACAAGTTGAACAAAGTCAGAACCGAGTTCAACGCTGCTTTCAAGAACTTCAAGGCCAAGGAACAACTGGCTAGAAAGACTGCTGACCAAGAGGAGAAGCGTGCTGCTCTAAAATTGGAATTGCAAGAAGCCCAGAAGCCAGCTTTTGCCAGAGAGATTGATGTTACCCACACTTTGATTGCCCACTTTGACCCAACCTATGTCAAGCCAACTATCACCAGCACCCAATCCATCCTTCCGGTTTCTACCGAGGGTATCAACACTGTCAAGAAGGGCCGTGTCATTGAGGCCTTCGACGAAGATTTGATCATCAAGAAGACTGATGAGGTATTCATCTCTGCCAAGTCTAAAAAGAAGGCTTCCCCAAAGAAGAAGAAGTTCTTCGTGGAATCGAACATTGTTTCCCAGTTGGCTGACTTGGGCGTCAGTGTTCCAACCAATGAGGAAGAATACCCAGCTGTTATTGAGGCTCTCAAGGCCAAGTTGGCTGCCTACCTAGAGAATGAAGAGAAAGAAGGAAAGAAGAGACTGCAAAAAATCCAAAAGAAGATTGATGCCTTAGAGAAGGAGTTGGCTGCTGAGGACGAGAAGGAGAAAGAGAACAAGGACGTCGAGAAGGAGGAAACAGTTGAGGAGGAGAAGCAGGAGGAGGAGAAGCAGGAGGAGAAGTCTGACAAGTGAAGGTTTCTTTATATATTAGAGTCTGTTTCAGTAAAAGGCATTAGAAAAGACTGGTTTTCCCAATTCAGTAAAATTCAGTAATACACGCCCCCGTAATTCGTTTAACAGTTCCGGGGTACGACATGTTCTCGAAACCTGGAAAAAAAAGTTCTTAAACATCAACCTAGAACAACACACATTAACAGAACAAGACAAGGTTCTTTGGAAAAGGATGTCCAACTACAAGCAGCTCGTTACCTCTTTGAGCGCCGAACAAATCTTGTCCCGGTTCGACGTGACTCCACTAACCTCTACCTCAGGTGCTCCGACCTCTGCCGGTTCTGCTGATTCCACTGAGGCGGTCTTCCAAGGCGCTGACGAGGAGCAGATTAGGCTTATGGAGGAGCTGTGTATTGTTGTGGATGCACAAGATACGCCAATTGGAGCGGCTACCAAGAAAGTCTGTCACTTGAACGAGAATATTAGCAAAGGGTTGCTGCACCGTGCGTTCTCTGTGTTTTTGTTTGACGAAGAAGGAAAGTTGTTGTTGCAACAGAGGGCCACTGAGAAAATCACATTTGCTGACATGTGGACGAACACATGCTGTTCCCACCCACTAGCTGTTGATAGTGAGATTAACGGTGTCAGTGGTGCGGCCAATGCTGCCCAGAGAAAGCTCGAGCACGAGCTGGGTATCCCTCTAGGCCAATTGCCACTTGAGGCGTTTGAGTTTTTGACAAGAATCCACTACATGTCGCCAAGTGGTGGGCCATGGGGTGAGCACGAAGTGGACTACATTTTTGTTGTGAAGTGCAAGCTTTCCGAGTTGACTTTGGCACCAAGTGATAATGAGGTTGGCGACACGAGGTGGGTCAGCGAGGACGAGTTGAGGGAGATGATGAATGATGACAAGCTGGTGTTTACTCCCTGGTTCAAGCTGATCTGCGAGAGCTATTTGTTCCACTGGTGGAAGGACTTGGACAACCTCAAGCAGTATAGAAGTGATGACATTGATTGTTTGTTGTGAAGGAAGATGTTGTTTGCCACAGCCTGCCTAAGTGCTTATGACATTGAAAACTGCACTCAAAGGGCCTGTCTACCTTTTGACAACTTTAACTCCCTTCTTTGAACTGAACCAAACCTGATTGTTCTTTTTTTTTGCACTTGCATAGGGTACCTCTCTTTCTAGATCTCTAGATTACTTAATACATATACTGAACATTCTGATTGCGCAACAATCAGCCTTAGCAGAAATGTATTCAGTCGGACCTGTAGCTCTGAAGTACACCCTAAGGTTAAAGCCCTTGTGACAAGGGTCTTCAGAAATGCCACACCCCGCCCTTGTCTTCCCAAAAAGAAGCTAAAGGATCAACACAATAAGCCCACCCCCGCTCCCCCAGCATTGGAGTCACACGAATAAAACTTCTTTCAGCACATCTTTGGTAGAATCAAGTGATCTATAGACTAAAGTAAATAAAGACAGATAGCTCCTTTGTTTAACCCTTGAGGTTCGTTTTTGCCCGTAAAAAATGAAAGCATTGCACCGTGATATTTCTTCAACAATCAAATACCTTATCGGAGCCTCTCAAGAATAATTCCTTTCGAAATTGATGAACCCCTCAGTATTTCCTAATGTGCATGTGTTTGTGCTTAAAGAGATAGTTATATGCTTATATAGTTTCTCTTGATTGGATCTCACAGTTTTGGAACTAGACCAGAATTATGAAGATCATTTAGAACTTCATCGCTTGACGGTCGACCCCATGTGAAAATACACCAGTTCAACAATCCAGGGCTCAATTACAGCTTACTCTTAAGATTTCTACCAGATGTTCGACATGACCTGCAATCGACTCAATTAATTTCAAAGTCTGACCACGCCCGAGTGGGAATCAGGTAAGTTGGGGTTAACATGGACACCTAAACAGTTCATTTCAACTTGGTTATCATTCTCTGTCACTTTAGAGCCTATAATTACATAGGAAACCCTTTCAAGTTTGAGAAGCCTTTTTTCAGTAAATTCTTATATTAGATTTATAGCTTCTGTTTCAGATCTAATTCATGATTTTGCTGTTCTTTCATTAAGAAAAATCGATACATGGTCAGACATCTGCTTTAATTCAAAGAGAAGGATCATAATATGAACAATCTAATGAATTTATTGAGGAATCACTTATTCTGCAATACCTGTTTAAGTAGAAATAGTATCACTAAAAGAATTCATAACATGATTAAAAGAACAATAAGTTGGTTATTTCTCTTCTTCTTAATTCAGAACTTTTCTCGACTTGACTTAGATTGAAGTTATATTAGTTGAAAGTATAGCAGCCTTCCTTTAAAAAAACAATAGATATTCTTAATTAAAACTAAATATTAAAATATAAGAGTAGAAATAAGGATAAATATAGATTTGAAAACCGTTATACTATAGAAAAGAGTTATTCAAGCGATATAAGCTTTTGGTCCAAAAACAAAAGAAACTACTAATCACTAAGTATAAAATATAAAATGTACAAAGCTTAAGAGAAGTCTTAGAATCAAACGTGAGGAAGAAAATCATGTATGTATCTATAGGAAAAGAAATCAAAAGAGATATCTTGAGTAATGGGGAATTAAAGCAATATAGTCGATAAAGTTAGTGATAACAAAAATAACCAACAGGTGCAAAAAAAGATAGAACTACATTTTAGATCAAATATAACTATCAAGTAAAAATAGTACTGAAACGGAAAATGTGAAGAAGCATGATTATATGAATACATGATAACGTGTTTAAAAAATCTAATTGAATATTGGAGTGAAAATAGAAGAACGCACTACTTGCCATGGTGAAATGTTTCTTACTAGAATCTCTGCATCAACATCACTGATCAGAGATTTATAAACTACTTGCATGTGCCTTAGAGGCTGATTTCCATGTGGAGTTCTTTTCCAAACTTTTGCCAACGATCACCTTCTCTCAAATTACATGTCAACAGTATCTCTAAGGCTATAGTGCATTAGCATTTTCAACAAGCAATTATTCAATACAGTTAATAGAAAAGAATCCAAAAACAGAACAGGGCTGAATAGAGACTCTCATAGTCTTGAACGAACTAATCAGTTTTGTGAAAAGCAACCTGAACTTCTGGAAGGTTGATTAAGTTGTCGTACCATTTCTTCAATTCCTTGAAATCAGCAACGCTTTCAGGACTAAACATAGCATAAAATTGATGAACATGAGGTAAAGTAACGGCTTCAGCCAGGGAGAAATGGTCCCCAACCAAATACCCAGTTCCGTTTCTTTAAGCTGCTCTTCAAAGAGTTTGTAGTTGGCTACTAGAGCCTGACTAGCCTCCTCCGATTTAGTGGTCGTGTAATTCTTCTGAGAGACACCCAAGGTTGAAGCATGGAAGAATAAGAACTCAAGTTCTTCCCAATATCTCTCATCAGTGACTGCGTAAGAGAATTTGTTCTCAGTGTCATACTTTTGAACACGATACCATTCGACGATGAAGGATATATAAGTTATGAATGGGAAAGCAGAGGACAAATATTTCAAAATCACATCCGGAATACTTTATGAGTTCTTAAAAATAAATATGAGCAAGAAGTCTGGAAGAACACAATCCCGCCAAAGCTATTTTTATAGCAGAACTTCGCATGGTAAAACGATAATGAGTACATAAACAGTGCGGTGATTGATAACGTCAAGGTCATTAATATCGGCTATCGAATTTACTTTTTTTGCGTCCGCACTCAGAGGTTTGCAACTACCCAAGACATTGCGGCGTAGCAGATAAGGTATTACAGCCGTTTATTTTTTTCATAGTACACTTTACTGTATTCTGATGATCTAATAACAGTATAAGGGTCGGTATATATGTGAAAGTCTCTAAACATCGCCACCGTCTTTTGGATCTCCCCACTGGTTATCGATCCCGCCGTAGGAATTAAAATAGATTTCTCCCTTGACAATATTGCCACGACCAATTTCATCATAGTGTCGTGGCCACCATCACTCCACTGGGCTGCGAGGCAGTACTTTGGAGAAGGATTGGAACTAATAAAACTATCAATTTGCAAAGCTTGCTCATTTGCTTTGGATATGTCGTTATCATCAGCAATCCATGCGCCAGCATACGTAGCATCAGTTTCCTCGAAGTTGTAGGACATCCAGTCAGCAGTGATGTGTCACGCTTGAACAAGGAAAAACTGGTGGAGTTGTTGGCATTGCTA
Organism: Barnettozyma sucrosica; assembly: GCA_030558145.1. Taxonomy (NCBI): domain Eukaryota; kingdom Fungi; phylum Ascomycota; class Saccharomycetes; order Phaffomycetales; family Phaffomycetaceae; genus Barnettozyma; species Barnettozyma sucrosica. The sequence goes on from JAJMRY010000045.1 coordinate 28,918, forward strand.
GCAATGATTCTATCGGTCAACGTATCGTTGAGTCATTTCCTTTATAGCAAAGAAAATGGTTCCCCTCTGAAGAGTCGCCAAGAATAGCTGAGAGTGGACGCCCAGAATTGACTTGGCTGACAGTTATGTTCCCCAAGGCGAGTAGTCACAATCCAATCTGTGCAAGACCATCACGTTTAATAAGATGATGATCCCCTCCTGGGGTCGTCAATTGAAGTTCACCAAATGATAGCGGTACTGTGAAGTTCGTACCTGTTTTAAAAGAACCTCCCTTGAATTCTTGCAGAATTGAAGATGTTTTTGACCTCTTCGCAGATGAGGATGCACTGGTGGAGCCCCTTGGTTCATGTACTTGAGCAAGGGCGACTGAACTGGAGACTATTGCGAGCACCATGGCACCAATACATCCATCCCCTCCAGCTCAAGCACAAATAAGGACAGTAGCAGTGACCCATATAGTTGAAATGACGAGAGTGTTGTTTCTCTCACTGTTCATATAAGCCCAGAAACTTCTGAGCAGCAGCATAGCTGGAGTAGCATAGCATATACTGAAGAACACTTCTTGAAGAATAACCAGCTTCCCAATAAGAGAATGTGTAGTGGATATTTATTTGTTGATATTTTACTGAATTGTTGATCATAAAAGAGATTAAGGAGACTTTATATATTCCTCCCGGGGATCATCAGATGTTTTGTGCTGGCTATTTGCAGGAGAGTTATGAGGCCTATGGTTGACAGAGATCACATACACAAAATTTGTTCAATGCTACAAAAGATCTTCGCTGTATGAGTAGGGGAAATATAAAGCACCCTTTCTTCCCTCAATGGCTTCCTGTTACTCATTCAAGATCACTGTGTGAAGGTACTTACAACAATACAGGCCTTATTCCTCAGACTACAGTTTTCTGGTTCCATTTTCATGGATCCTACAGGGTACGTAATGCTAAATGGGGCGAGTGCACATTAGCGATTTCTTTGCGTACATATTCTGAAGGCTAGTGCTTTACGAAATTAATCTTGACCACATCATGCACCAGGATTTCAGTGTAACCAGATTCTTGCAAACACACAATGCAAACGCCGCCAAGACCTGCCAGTCAAATCGTTATATCCGTCTTTGACAAACTGATGATTGCAGCGTACACATAGATACATACACACATATATTCATACATATATAAATACATGCATGCCAATATACATGCGTATTTTTCATCATCTTGCATAAAGGCCGCATGAATAGGAAAACAAACGACGATAGTTCCAATCGGAAACTCAAAACCGTTGGTTTCTCTGTGCTTGATTCCGTTCTAAACAAGAATGCACCTCGTCCCAGAATTAGTAAAGGTTTTATCTGCACAGTGGTGTATATCTGCATTATAATCCAATAAACGCAGGCTAACTGAACCTGTAACACACCCAATCCTTCTCTTCTCCACCGGTCTTGAATGCTGATTTACCATTCCTTCAAGATTCTTTCAATCAACTGCTGGTGCGATATCTCTCTATCGAGGACAAAGAAAACTGATTCTCTCTGTTTGAATCAGCAATCATCAAGGATAATGTAAGAGCTGGGTTATTATTAGTCTCACCTAGTGTATAACATAGGTAGAAGGTATCCAGAGCAATTGAAGCTTGCCGAGTTCCAAAGGTACATCCTGATCCCTTGTGAAAGTGCCTGACTTCATCATAGCTAGCCATGACATAGACACATTAGACGCAGGCCCGCCTCTTCTTTTGATAGCCCAAGCTTCTCCAAACTGGTTAAAGGCGACACCAATAACAAATCAATCGAACAAAAGGGCATAAATGGCGACACAAATACCCTTAATTAAAAATAAGAGAGTTGACTGAGCAGACCATAGAATCGCGAAGAAAAGGACCTCAGTGGAAACCTTCACTGGACTTGACTTACTCACCAATGCCGTAGCAAAGACAGAACACAGGATAACAGAACAGAGTTTGCCTGAAGGTTTATTTGGTGACATAAAAAGCTAGAATTTAGAGAAGAATGCGGTGCATTATCACCGACGTAAGGACAAAAACCAGCAGTGAAGGGTGCGAATTATGAAATGTATTTGCTTTTTATCTTTCAGCACAAGTAAGCATTAAAGCTTCGTCAAACTTCTTCAAAGTCCCAAAGTGAAAAGATGAATATCTTTCGAAATGGTACAAAGTTCTATCCAGTGAACTCACAGCGTATGACGATATTTTCATCATACACAGTAGTAATTGGTTTAGTTCAGGCTATTAATTCAGGTTCAGGCTCTACTTGAAAATAAAGGGAGCGCCGTGATTAGGAATTGCTCCTTTGCTGTAATCAGATCAGTAGTAATCAGGTTGTGACGCTTAACAGGGCGGACTACCAAAATAGAAATCTGCCATTCTGGGTGAAGAAGTACCAATGGTTAGAGCGATGGCAAGCTGGTAAGACAGTTTGTTATTTTTGAGGTTCGATTTGGCCATGCGGAAAAGTGAGGGCATGTGAAATACCTATCTGGTTGATCCTGCCAGTAGTCATATGTTTGTATCAAACCCCAGGCACAGGTGTCGGTTACCAAATTCTGGTTACTGCCGCTTTTCAAGAGGATGGTTCGATAGGGAGGATATTCTGATATACCTAAGAGAACAGAGGTTCAAGTACCTAATCAGCCAAAACCACATGTCGTGACACGTTGGGAATGTACCTTTGAAATGGTTTCGAACAATGAAAATGAAAATCTTGCTGATACCTTCTATTGATGAAGCCGAACAAGGGAATGCGGGAATATCTTATCGTCAAATAAATGAGGGGATGGAGTTCGCTGGCATTGTGGTTATTCTGGATTGCTCAATTTCGCTAACTTGGAGAAACTACAGCGCCATTCTGTAGCACAACCCCACGTTTAGTTCGTTCAAAGCTGATGAAGGAAGCATGGCTTAATTTGCCCTGACCGGCCTTGAACTTATAGACCTGATTATCATTGCAAGTCATATTATTGAATTCAATGATATCGGCAAATAAGGTGTAGAGCCTCTGTAATATCACTGCAACATCGCATCGCACAGGCTAGTTCAAATTTTCAGTTTGATAATGACCTTCAGCCATTTTTGTATTATTTTCAGGTCAATACTTGCCATCACAATTGGAATTGAGATGAGAAAAGAAGATAGAGAAGCTCAAAAGCTATCTTGATCGAAGCGATTTTAGCTACCGCGCACAGCTGCTAGATCTAACATCAATGAAGGATGAACCTAATGAACATCATTTAAATTGCAAAATTCACGCACATCCCAAGCATTTATTGAACTCTGATTATCTGAAGACAGCCCTTTGAGCTCCTAAAGTGGCCAATCATCGAGTTTGAACCAGAAGCCTTTCGTGGATGAATCGACTTTAAGTACAACTGATGAGAATTAAATACCCGAGGAATGGACACATTCTTCAACTGTTGAAAGTGCCCAGTTATTCCAGAAATGCACAATACCAGAGAATATTAAAATGAGAATGAAGATAAGAATTGAGAAGAAGCTGAGGCTTGCACGACAAGAAATATCCGAATCAAAAACTGCATCTGAGCAAGTTAGGTTAGAGTTGGAATGCTACATAAGAGCGGATCCTTCGATTGAATCAACCAACTAGCTGGGTAATTCTTGAAAGTTCATATTGAATAAGGTCAATATCTTCCTGTCTATCCTCGTTCGACGTACCATTACGAGGGTTAAAAATCTAAATTCTATCTTTCAGTATTGCGGCTTTTGCCTACAATATTTTTATGTTCTTGAATAAATCAACAATTTAACGATAATAGAAAATATGGAACTCCGCCAGGAAACCCATCGGAATCAGTGGTCCGGAGAAAGATGATGCGACTCCAGTGTCCCCACGCGATCAGTACAAGTATTCCTCATAGTTTATAGTTGTCGAGCAGCTAGTGGAAATGATGTTTTTACCGATAGTAATATAAAGTGAAGCTCAGATCAATGGTGTTGTGATGACATATGACATAATACAAGAATTTACTGAGGGATCCCTTCATACAAGCAGACGATCAATAAAGCGAACAGAAAATGTAAGTAGGAAATGTGGCTCAGTATTGCGAAAGAACTGTCGTTCCCTTTGACAGCAAGGGCAGCTTTGTGGTCCAGCAATGCCTTCCCATCAACACTTCTCATCACTCCAAACTCTGCGTCTTCTGGTTGCTCAGCTGTTGAGTTGGCAGCCAGGCATCAGCACCCCGTTGGCCTTTATACCTGGTGTGCTATGACTCACATTCCGATAGTACCTTGGATCAGTGTGTTGAAGGGATGCGATAACCTTCTGGTCCTCAAAAAATCCACAGTGTGAGAAGGGTGTGGGTGTGGGAAGGGTCTCCAAGATGATGTGTAATTTTATCTTAATAGTTCAAGAACCTTTCGTGTGCCTTCCCAGTGAGGTTCCTCTCTTTCAAATAATCGGGAACTGCGAAAGATAAAACCGCGTTGATTGAGCTAGCGATGGAGGAAAAGATGGAAAGCTTCATGATTTGTGCAGGGTCTTATTATTAAGAATGGCAGAATCAGAATTGGCCGGTTCATGTTTGGATGTTAGCTCTTGCAAGAGTTGACTAACTTTATCTATCTTGGGCACTTTCAGAACCATTTCGTCTATTTCTCTGGCACCTCTATCCAATGAAAGTCGACCTGCGCGCCCATAATTGCTTTGATAGAGACTTATAGATGATGAGAGTAGCAACCCTGGACAGCTCAACGAACTGGAATGATAAGCCAAACAGGGTTGACGCTATTCTCATCCTGAACTGCGTTGTGTATATTAGAGGAACTGGAAAGTAGCCGGCAACTTTCACTTCCACAACAAAAAGCACAGAATACTCAAAGAGACAATAAATAGTCGTGACAAAGGTGACTGGAGGTATCCAGAAAACAGACCAATAGCTGAGCTAACAGCCAGAACTTCCATTGAAATAGGGAGGAATTATGGACCATGCACAGGGGCAAATTATGGGAAGATCACTCATATTCGGGCGCAACTGAATGGAGTGTTGAAAAAGTAGCGGTTTCCACTTCAGAATTCTGACTCTGAGTACAAAAGTGTGGAAGCCGGCGTTTAGAGAGAAAATCGCCAAAATATTTCAGGCCCAAGATACACAGAGACTCATAATATGGAAAAAAAGGACGCTCACTGGACCTACCAGGCTGTTTGATAGAGTTTAAAACAACATTATCTTTTTACTAAGATAATTAGTTTTCTTGATTTGAAGAATCGATTTTTTTCTTGAGTCATAGGGAGTATACAGTAGAAATTGTTTGCCGTAACTAGGGGCACATAGTCGTGCATAGCTGTGCATGAACCTTTCAGCACAATTCACCAGGTTTTGCCTTTATTGGCGAGGTGACAGGACTTGGCCATTGGCACTTGAGGATTCAGGTATATCAGAATCTCAGTATGCAAGACCAGTGATCTAATTTTTGGCGATCGCACCAGAATTTCGACTCTCTCTTCAAAACTTGAATGTCTGATGCTCAGTGTTGTCTGCAATTTTTGTCAGCAAGTTTGAACCAAGACTTGGGCTTTGGGAAAGTAGATCTTGAGTAATCATGGATTCTTCATCATCAACAGTCTCTTTTAGTGCCAAATCATTATCAAGGATATTCCCTTGGATCCTTTTGGTGCAGTGCTGAGATCAATCGTCATATCATCATTCCTGGTTTCAAGACTAGAAGAAAAAATTGGACAAAGAGTGAATATGATGGCAAAAACATCAAATCTGCCAGCTCTCGTACATAAACAACCTCCATTTCTTTGAGGCTGGTATAGTTGATTCTATGCTTATATCACAATTCATTATTGCTTCCTTCATTGCACCCCTTAAAACGTTCCTTCAAAGTATCTGATAATGTGCGATTGCTGCTCGCCTAATTTTCTAGTAGCAACCACCTCTCGAGTAGGCTAAATCTATTTGGTGTGACTAAAAACTTCTTTGAACAGATTTGAACAAGTGGGGGGAAATGAGCAAACATCTCTGAAATAAAAAGAATATTCTACTTAAGTGGAATTTAAAAATGACCTGAGAAGCATAGAGAGCAGAAATTCATTGGAATGGTGGTCGGTTTCCATTTTCACACACACTTTTCATTAATTCAAGTAATGATCGTGTGAAGCAACTTGGATAGATTAAGGGTTCTCTTTTATGAATAGTATCATGATAAAATCTGCAATGAAGCTACAAATTATTCATTAAAGGTACTCCTCAGTTGCTGTAGCATGTCTGGGCACCTTCCTTTCTTAGGTTTGATTCGATCTTTTGTTCAAAGTAGTATTAGTATCATATTTTGTTCGTTTCTTCTTGTTGCGTCGTTTAGAAAAATTTGCAAGTAATCTATATCTTCATAAACAGCGCAATTCGTGTTCAAGATGTAAAATTGGCTGCAGTGAGACACGTTTGGTTTGTTTGATATATTAATAGAATTTTTCGTGTTCACTTCTGTCACGTAAATTGATGAGGTTTTACGAGTTCGTATTGTATGTCCAACTCTGGTAGTAAACTCTTTTCTCAACCCACCATAATTCTACTGCAGAAAATCTTTGAGGGTTTTCAAATTGCTCCCCATGAAGTCTTTTGTGGGGAACTGTTTGACCTCACTTCAAGTTGGGGAGTCAAAGCGGCGACTGCAATACGTTGTGGACCACCAGTTTTCGGTACAAAGCGAGGTCTCAACCATTTCCTGGCGGTTCAGATTTAAGCATCCTGGTTGATATCCGCTCCGGTTGTTAAGTGGTTGAATCTTAGTTTTGGTTTATCCCAAAAAAAGGTTAGTCGTGGTTCATCCTTTTGCATGAAAACTCGGCGAGCTTGAGTGTCAAATTGCAATCTTCCACAACTTGGGATAGCGCACGGCAGGTACGTCAGAGAACTCACATATATATTTGGGAGGGGCCAGAGGTGAGGAAGTAAGGCAGCAGGTGCAAACCAAGCCATGTATACGAGAATGCACTGTGTGAGCCACGCTATTAGGGTGCTATACTGTGTACTTACTTCCATAGGTCCCTAGGCGTAAATGATTCTGAATATCAGATTTGCACTTCTCTATGTCTCACAAAGTCAGTTCAAAATGGCTATTCTCTGTTTAACTAAAAAGACACACTCAACAAGAGAAGAGGAGGTGGTGGCTGTCTGGAATTAAGCTGCTTCTCTCATTAATACCTGAACCGCAATAGCCCAGTTCCGAAACTCAGCCCTGAGACATGAAATTTACGGCAAGGTTTTGCGTCAATCTGCGTCAATTTCCAGATCTTCTAGAGCCTCCATTGCTGCTCATTTTTCTTTCATGTGAGACATTTATGCTTGTCTTTTGACTACAGCCGCATGCTTTGCGGAATGCAGATCTTTACATAACAAAGGCATATACTACAGGCCATGTGATATACCCTACACATCTACGTATACTGTAAACTTTCTGATCTAGCAATCTAAGCACTAGATTTCCCCTTCTCGCATGTTTATTAATTTTTTGGTGTGTTGCCCCATGCGTGAGCAAAATGTTACCCAATAATTGTTCGCAGTTCCAAACCAAAAAAGGTGACAAAAGTCTTGGGAAAAAGTCACAGTTCTCCAGGATGTTCAGTAGTCATTAGAACAAAAGTGCATGGGTACGAAAGTATGATTCGATGAGCAATCTTTGAAACCTTTTGATAATAGCACAGATGACTTCAGGGGCTAACACACCCTAGGAGAAGTTCTTAACGGCTGTGCAAATCGGCATCTTCTTAGGATTTTGATTTGAAGAAGCGATCGCTTGATTCGTTGAAGATAGTTAGGACCACGTGTGAGAGTGTGAAACTTGGTTCATAATTGGAGAAGGCGCCTCTGTTAAAAAGTGCAAGAAGAAAATTGTAGCTTTGTAAATATTCATATTGAAGAAATGTCCGTTTCCTTAACGACAAGACAGCAAAACTAGCTATTTATACCCATTATTGAAAGTGCTGCGCTTCTAGAATCAATGAACCTATAGGTGCACTCAACAGATTAAAGAAAAATTTCATCTTTGGATGATTGTTAACTGAAATCCTTATCTCTGTAGTTGCATGAACCTTGCAGTATACTGCCGAAATCTCCTCTATATCTTCTAATTCTGTTTTACAGCTTGTGACCCTTTCAGATCAAGACCCAAATCTCGCGTTTAGTAATCAATATACGAGGTAAGGAATTTATCATTCCGCTCGGACGATTTGAACATTTGCGGCCGCTATAGATACAATCAGGATTTTATCTGAGAAATGAGCCAACTTCGGAAAAGTCGCTCATAGCCAAAAGGTCATCCAATTCTCTTTAAACCGCCACAAGTTGCCTTAGTTGGTATAAAAGTTAACAGCTACATACCTCACATCTGTAGCTTCCCAAAGGAACACTAGGGAAGATTTATTAGAGAGCCTCCCATTCACCCCAAATCTGGAGCTCAGAAAAAAACGTGTACATGACAAGAATCGTGAATGCCGTTGACTCCAGCACATAATTCATAATCGACACAATTTTTCCCCAATATGGAATATTCACAAAAAGGAATAATTAAATCAACTTCCTCATCCAACATTAATGGAAACATAGAGAACAACAACCTGGATCTAAGCCAAGAGGGACTATGATCAAAATTAAGTTGACACGTGGATGCGGTGCTTGTTGAAGAGCCAACAGCTCTAAAACTGCTAGAAACTTGGCAGCTTCACCACTTGCCGGGAGCTCGGACATCAATACGCATCCTTCTTTTTTCATAATTATTGTTGATATAAAAGTATTTGTTTTGTAGAAGTGAGTAGCTAATGACTATTATTACAGGTAGAATTTTGGGAAAAGGATAGAGAAAAATTCTCCAATTCTCAAGCCTTCGTCATCCTTGTTGCTTGCAGTCAGCCTCATTTGGAAATAGACAATTTATACATAGAAATAGACACTTCTTTTATAAAAAGTAAAACGGAGACACTGAGCTGTTCAGACAGATCTGCTGCAAGCTTCAGAAAGAGTACACAGCTATTGAATCAGAGATCCTCACACTGTAAAGAACTGTTGGTCTAGAATCGTTGTACGACACACATCTCAGCATCGCTCCGAACACATGTGGGGTGTCTTCGCTCACTTTTTCAATGCAAGACTGTGAGACAATGCTTGATCCCGCATAACTTGTGCAGCATCCGTAGAACTAGTCTACATGGTAGGCGCAACATGGATCTTGGTGAAGTTCTGAGTTGAGAAAAGAACGGAAGTGTAGAGCGCAGAAGCGTAGAACCCCAAATCTTTCTAACTCAACCACCATTATACCACCAACGAGAGCATATATGGACCAGTTTTAATCCCATCGAGATGTTTTAATAACCGACGAGTCCCCTTTAAAAGGGAGCCAGAACTCAATTACATCAAGTTTTCAAGCAACCAGATTTGCCAACAGCAATCTCAAGAGTTCGCAGCCATGATTATTCTCAGACTTCTGATAACGGCAATCTGGGTTTCTTTTGCTGCAGTTGGAGGCAACTACTTTATCTGTCATGAGGATCGCTCCATGTTCCCAGACCTTTCCCAAGATTTTGTGTGGCTTGAGTTTAATCCTGTCTACGATCCTGTCACAGACGGAACCATGAAGGAAACTGTTCACTATAACCTAGATTCTTCATGGAACCGTCATGATGTTGTTCTCGACTACAAGTTTCCGAAGGTTGACTCTGCTTCCTTCAGCAGTTCATTCACTCCAACCAGAAACTGGAAATCTTTAGAAGATAGGAGTTCCAGATCATCAGATGTGGCACTTCTCAGATATGAATGGTCCCCTGGTATACATACTGACTCCAAGGTCTGTGTTTCCACTGGAGCCACCAAGATTCCAATTGTTCACTCCCAACCAGCGCTGCCTCAGCCAGTGGTGCAGGCTCTCCAGACTCAAACAGTTTTAAACTTCTAGACAAGTATGTTACCCGTATAAAATTATTTTGGTGTGGGTGCTGCTCTGAACTCATATTTATTGTTCTCTGTTAATAATTGTTCCATTAGTGCTCTACCTCTTTGGATAGACTGTTGGACTTTAGAGCTATGGAGTGGGCCCTTTGTTTTGCCTACCCTTTTGACTGGTCTGAGTTTCCAGTAGTTGGTCTATATATTTTATTCTCTATTTCATTCGCTCTTGCTTCCTTGAGTACAAGGGGAATGCAAGGTAAAAGTCTTTCTCGAGGTCAGGACCTAGAGCTTTCTCCATAAAACACTATTTTGAAAAGTTATACTTTGTTATAATATTTATTACTTGTGCATTTGTGGTGGCTTTGTGATCATTTTTCAAAATAAGCCCCATTAGTTTGAGATATGTAGAGTTATCAAGTATCCACTAGGCTTCTAGATACTGAGTGATAAATTGTTGATATCGGGTATAGGGAGGCTCATAAATGTGATGTTGAGATGACGAGTTTACTTTGCTCTTACAATAGTACAACTGGACATCTCATTAAAGACACTCCTTAATGTCTTTTTCGCTGACAAAGAGCTCAGTTACACAATTCTTGCTCCTTTGTGACATGTTTATACTCATAGAACCCAGTCGGTCATTAGCTGACTCTAGACCTTCAAGAAATCGGTGAATCTTATTAGTTTCTATGATTGAGAACGCTAAAGAGAATTGGGCGGTGGACAGTTTCCTATCTTCATGGGGAAGTATAGTCGTTCATACAGATATAGCGATTATTCATAATTAGCAAAAACTATAGAACTAGTTGCGCACAGCTGTGATTAACTGGAAACTGTTTGCAAAATAGATAAATCCAATTTAGGGGCCATGTAGGTCCTTAAGTTACCTGGAATTGAGACAGGGCCTTCTCAGAATTAAGGGGTTAGTTAAGCTTGCAACCTTCTTCAAACACTGAATGTTCAGTTTTCCATCGGTGACTTGGCTGTAAGAAATTTAGTTTTAATGATCTTTAGACATACTTACATACATGCAGTTACCTGTAGCTTGAAGAATTTCCAGATGGAGTTCTCTTCTGGAACCGGGAATTTCCTGTAATGGACATAGGCAAATAACCACTTCTATGAGGGAATGGTCTCAGTTTCGGTTGGAAAGTTGAGACTACAGAGCATCACGTTTTCCCAAATGTTGATGCCTTTGAATTTACAAAACAGAGTACAAGCATTTGTTTTTGATGACTTTCAATGACATTTCTTCGTTTAAAGCTATGTTTTATCCAGTTGGCGAATGGAGAACACAAAGTTTGTAGGAAATTCGCTTTCTTTCTGAAAGTACGCTCTAGATCGAGCTTATCCCCAGTTTATTCTCAGCAAGATAAATCGTACCTGATTGGTGTGTCTAAAAAGTCAGATCTTAATCCGCTCATTAAGTGGGCTGTAGAGTGAATCTTAGCAGCTGTTGTTGCCCTACGCAAAAAACAAAAGCAATTAGCTCTGAACCATTCCTCCACCCGGGCGTAGAAGATCGTGGTTTCGCAATCTTCCAAATTTTGGAATAGAGCATGGCACAAGCATTAGAGAACATACACATTCGGCAAGGGCGGAGGTGGTAGCAAAGTAGATATTCCTGTTTAATATGCAGGCAAATGTGCGAATTGATGGACATGAGGATGCAGTGTCAGATATACCATTGTGATAAATGAAAACCCCTGGCGTAGTGTATTTCTTACTTGGGTTTGTTCAAGTATTCTGCCACTAACTGTAGGTTTGTCTAGATGTACTATGAAGCTCGAATTTGATTTTATTTCATCAAATTGGGGTTTGAGGAAACATAGATTATCTCCATATCTGTGTTCGTGTGTTCGATTTCCAGGTGAAATTCCATTCCAGAAAGAAAGAAAGAGGAGTAGACGCGACCCACATACGCAGCAACATAATACAAGCCTACAGGACTTCACTCTTGGGAAAAGTGGACACAAAAGAGCAGGGTGATGTGGTTAGTTTAAAAAATACAGTTCAATTTTGTATTTTTTTCAGATCAAGTTTAGTTTGACTGAACTATCATTATTTTGAAGTTCCAGTTTAATTAACCATCATATCCTCCGAATGTTCGTCTTCGATCTAAGGTAAAGACCGTAACTCGATAGCATACGCATCTTCTAGAAATACATCAGGTTCTGATCTGCAAGGAAACCGGGGTCTGAATTTTCAGTCGCTAGAGCAAGAATACGCGGATTCTTTTGGTCCAAATCACTAAAACGGTAGGTGCCACACATTACTGTCCAGAACTAGTACCTGATACAGTGCAGCAATTCGTGCAGTAGCCCGCAGTGCAACTATCTAACTTCTAGAAAACTGCAAGTCTTGTCAGACCAGTTGGCCGTTACAAGGGCGTTCAAATCTACCGGACTGTCCATTAACAGACATCAGCTCGTTATCCCTGTAGTGATCATTCTTTGTATCTTGCTTTTTCTCAACTATGACCATGTTAGTCTCTGCATACGAGGGCAACTAACTGCTGCTACCACTTCCGCTTGATGATGACTCCAACCCGCAGTAGGGAGGCTTAGCCAAATTCCGCCATACTGCAGGACTTCGAGACAGAGTTTACAGGCATCTAACTGCGCACCACTCATAGAACTTATCCCATATGACTGCGGTCACGGACGCGGGAAGAAGTTCTTAAACTATAGACCAGAACACATGTACAGAACGCAAAATCCATTCAAAAACAGCCCAATGCTACAACACAAACGTCACACACGTTCCTGCTCTAATCCCTGATATTCCAATCTCCTACCACCAGACTATAAAAGGGAGACGTCACCCAAATACATCAAGTTTTCAAGCAACCTAACTTGTCAACAAAAATCTCAAGAGTTCGCAGTCATGAGCATTCTCAGACTTCTGCTAACAGCAATCTGGGTTGCTTTTGTTGCAGCTGCAAATAACTACTTTACTTGTCAGGAGGACCGCTCAAGATCCTCTGATCTTTCCAGTGACATTGTGTGGCTTGAGTTTAATCCTATCTACGATCCTACCACAGACGGCAGTATGAAGGTTACTGTTCACTATACTCTTGATTCTTCATGGAACCCTCATGATGTTGTGCTCGATTATACCTCCCCATATGCGATCGCCAATACTCCAATAATAAGCAATTCATTCACACCAACAGCAGGTTGGAAGAGTTTGCAAGATATGAGCAGCTCGACCAGGGCGTATTACCGATATCAATGGTCTCCAGGTGTTTTGAAGGGTTCGTACCAATATGACATGACCATCACCGTCAACCAAATGGAACATTGGTCCTTCAAAGTTAACTACATTCATCAGAATAGTGGAACCTCTACTGTGGGTAGTGCGAGTCTGAACTGTGTTGTCAGAACTCCTCTTTCCTCCTCATCTTCTGCCACCAGTAAACCACCATACACCACGATCTATACTGGTACTGACGGTGGTGAGAACACCGGTATCGTTTCTGAGTACCCAACCACTGACTCCAATGGCGGTGTTGCTACTGGTACCACCACTATCCCAATCATTGGATCCTCATCCCACGGCTTGAACCCACCATACACCACTACCTACACTGGTACTGATGGTGGTGAGAACACCGGTATCGTTTCTGAGTACCCAACCACTGACTCCAATGGCGGTGTTGCTACTGGCACCACTACCATTCCAATCGTTGGATCTTCATCCCAC
>JAJMRY010000046.1:0-40426 GCA_030558145.1 Barnettozyma sucrosica
GATCGCTGACATCTTCTTGATAGAGGAGTCGAATGGAAATTCATTCAAGTGTTCATACAATGGGGATTCGCCTTCAGTCAAGCCCTCTCTAGCAAGGTTGTTTCTATGCGCAAACACCTGGATAGCGATTTCTGTTGGATCACCATGCGCCTTCCATTCACCAGCCTCATCATTGAAAACCTGGGCAATGTTGGCCAAAGTGGCGGCAGTCAACCATTGTTGGAAAAGTGGGGCATCTGGGATGGCGGAGTATTTATCCTTCTCGTCAAGGTCATTCTGAGCATTCTCAACAGGAGTATGCTTCTGGAACTTGATCTCACCATTTGTTGGGTTGAATGGCTCATTGGCATCCACAACTTGATAAGTACCGACAGATGGGATCCAAGTAGATCTAACAATCATCTTACCTTGGGTCAAGGTACCAGTCTTATCGGAGCAGATATCATTGATGGAACCCAAAGCTTCCAAAGAGTCTAATTTTCTGATAATAACATGTCTCTTGACCATATTTTTGGCACCAACAGACATAGTAATGGTCAAAACGACAACCAAAGAAGAAGGAATCATGGAGACGGCAACACAAATAGCGTAGATGGCAACCTCATTGGATACTTTGAACTTCTGAGTAGCCATAACGATTATGGCGAAGATAACGGCAATAACAAACAACAAGAGGGCCAACTTGGACAACTTTCTGTGCAATGGAGTACCAGTGGTGGTACCCAAAAAGGTACCAATAGCATCCTTGGTCAGATTATAAAAGTTCTTCAAAGCAGAAATCTCTTCATCGCCCCTTTTTTTCGAGCCCTTCAAGGATTGAGCAATCTCTCCAATCTCAGTGTTCAGACCAGTCTTAACAGCAATACCAGTGGCTCTACCCTTAGTGACAACAGAAGATGAGTAAGCCATGTTCAAACGGTCGCCAATCGGGACAACAGTGTCGTAAACAACCTTGTGGTCCTTAGTAATTGGCAAAGATTCACCAGTCAAAAGGGCTTCATCAGTTTCAAAGTTCAAACAGTCAAAAATTCTCAGATCGGCAGGGATCGTGTCACCAACTTTGACATTGACAACATCACCTGGAACGACATACTTTGTTGGAATGGTTTGTAATTCACCATTTCTGTATGCTCTTGCAGTTGGGGAAGATAGAGACTTCAAGGAGTTCATAGTCTTGGATGCCTTGTACTCTTGGTACGAACCAATACCGACATTGATGCCAACGACAAAGGCAATAACACCACCGGAGATCCAATCCTTGATACCCAAACAGATGGCCATGGAGATGACCAACACCAAAATCATAGCATTGAATGTTTGATGAATCACAATTTTGGCTAAAGATACCTTCTGGTCATCACCAAGGGTGTTTTCACCATGAAGCTTCAGCAGCTCCTCAGCACGGCTTGTGCTGAGACCCTCCAGCATGTCCGTTTTGTACAACTGTTCAACATCTGTGGCTGTGATTCTGTAGTGTTCAACTTCGTTGAGGGAGCCGTCAGAGAGGGCTGTCGTCTTGGTAGCAATCGTTGTGGCGTGGTTCAGTTTCTGTTCATCTATACTCGACATAATAAAGGGGAAATAACTTCACTAGTCACAGTGCATGTGGTTGAGTGGAAACAACTACAGCGGGGTGTTGCAACAACAAGATGGGCGGGCCGGCTTCTATTTATAATGCAGGCAGCCCAAAAGCTCTCACGAACTTGTCTTGTCACTTTTTTGGTATTTTTGCTGACTTCATCTGTGGGAGTGGCCTTACCAGACAATGGCTGCGTAGTTGTGCAGTGGATGTGGCACCAACCAAGGTGCCGGCCCGCAATAGCAGCAGCAGCAGCAGGAGCACTAGAGAGGGCCGAGGGCATGAGGCTGGTCTCCACCTGAGGCTCACGAAGCTGAGTCCTTGCCTTGTTTTGTCCTGTTTCTATTGGATTCCGTCCCGTGGTGGACATTCTTAGAAAAGTGCAGCCGGCATGTGTTGTTTTTGGTTGTTGTCCTCTAAGATTCTATTGACAAGACTTTTCTCCTTTTGCTCTGCGTGTGGCCATACCAGCTATCTGCGTAAGATTGAGCCCTCCCTTGTGTAAATTTCGGACATATACATGGGCTCCTGCCTACAGTCGACATCAAGGGAAAAGGCAGCCATGCTAAACTCTAGTTCAAAAGGAGCCCCGTGCACCTGAGACAGGAACGTGGAACGTGCTCAATTCCAGAACACTTTCTTGCGCTCGTGTGCCACTCTCAACCTGGTGGTATGTCTACTATGGCGATGCGATTCACTTGGAAAAAACGCCCACGTTTTTCATCATTTCTATCGAAAGGGTCTTGGCTCTTTTGAAGCTGGACCCGGCCAATCAGTGATCCTTAAAAGGTGCCTTGCCTAGACTTCTTGCTACAGCTGTGGTCTTGTGATGAACGAACCCCATAGAGGCGTTGAGAAGATGATTGGAGCCAAAGTTATAGGTACCAACGATATAATAAATATTGTACATACAATCAACAACGGTTGAAGCCCGTATGATCGACATGGGTGGGGAATTGTGTCACTGCCGTGCATAGAATCCTCCAGACCCTGGACATCCATACATGGCCATATAGCAGCAACTTATTGATGTCATTCGCGTTCAAGGTGCAGTAGCGTTGTGTGAATATCCAAGTATTGGAAGTCATAAGTTCTATCTAAGTGAAATTTCCAGTTAAGCACTCGTCTCAACTAGTATATTGAACTATATATGTTCCATTCGCACTGTCTTACACATTCATATGCTCGCCTCCAAGTTTTTTTCTAGCCTTTGCTTCAAGATTTCGGGACCCCTAGGAGCTCGTATCTTAACCAATATCGCCCACGATACTTCCCTTTATCACCATTTTTTGTATCATGATCCCATTCATGCATTGTGTGAGTTAATTATAGTGTTTGGAGATTTCTGTCTTTCTTTTTCGTTTGTGGCCCCGCTCGGATGACGTTATCCCCGATTATCGCCGAAGAGTAGTACCATGTGATCACTTCTGTTAGATGATGTCATGGAAAGATAAGGCTATTTTGCCCATGTTTTTCTTCTCCACCACCTGGAGATTGTGTCATCGAGTGGTTGAACTCTCTGGCCCGTAGTTGTATAACGCAGTTGAATGACAGTTCTGTCTCTTCATCAGTTCTTATAATGGAAGCGCGGGGTTTTCACCGATATTATCTCCTCTCTGCCACGTATCAGAGTTTAAAAATGTCTTGAAGATAACTTCTACGTTTTGACTAAAACCAGCAGAAGATAAGGAATGTATTTTCGTTTTGCAAGACGAACAGCATCAGGTGGATCTTATCTATATGTGTATACAATAGACTGACGGGGGTCGTGGGAATCACGAGTCCTTACCTCATATACGATGGAGGGGTAACGAAGCACAACGTTAAGTAGCACTCTCAGCTATTCCAATCCATTCTCCCTGAATCGTACTTGTCTTATACAGCGTATTGGAAATTCACTAACGCAAATTTCCGGACCCAATTTGCCAGAGAATTAACATCTCTTCTTTTGTTAATCAAAGGGAACCGGCTTGATAGAGCCAGCAGCTTTATTTAATTGTCTCGCACCAATTGCACTAGGTATTTTAATCCCACAGCAATCACCCCAAGTATGCTGGTGGACGGGTAGCCCTTTATCGGAATCATGGTCACTTTGATTGCAACTATCAGTATGAACATGCTGTTGGTCCTCATTCAAGGGTGTGCAACCTTCAGGAGCCTTGAGAATACTTCCGAAAAAAAAGTGCTGGATAATGGGAAGTTTGGCCAGTACTTCAATCTTGAACATTTTCACCATTCCTTCAGCCACTTTAGCCCATGTCTTCACTCCGCTAATGTCATCAAGCATTGGGGAGTGCCATCTCAGAGTGGTGGTGGTCTTGACGCTGTTGATGAAATGGATGCATTCAAAGTACATGAAGCTTTTGTAAAACATTTCAACCATGTCTTGGTTGTGTATAGACTTCGGACGGAGATTAGGATGTGTAGCAAGTTGGGACGCACCAAAGAGAAATGGAAGAAAGTGGTAATCATCCAGACCCCAAACGCCATGTGATCCAGCGGGTTCTAGCCAGTAATGGAGTTGTAATGTTCTCATTGTGGAAATGTATTTGGTAAATACTTGGAGGACAACTGCGGTATAGTCAATTTGTGTAATGACTTGCAGTTTGTTAAGTGCAAGAAGTAAGGCCACAAAGTTAAGCTCATGACCTGATCCATAATCAATTCTAGTTCGGTTTCCAAATGACTCATTCAAGTAAGTGGAAAGCTCGAGGGCTTGCTCCTTATCGATCTGTGGGATGTGCGTTAGCAATAATTCTTGCGAGACACCATAAAGATCATCATAAAAATCCCTGAACTCAGGCTTTCCAAAACGCGAGGAGACAGTGTCCAGCACTGGATGAGCACTGCTGATGTTAGCTACTGTATCGAGTAATGCTTTGAGCCCTTCAATGACTGGAGACACCTCACAGTCAGTGTTGTTAGCCTTACCCTTGACTGACGTGGCTAGATTGGTGACAAATTCGAGAAGTTCATCATGAGTTGGAGAAACTAGCCACAGCTCAAGGTCCTTCTGCGTCAAAATACGTCTCTGAGGGATGGTCATTTGGGCAATGTCCTTTGGGGGGATTCGTCTGTTTGTTTGGAGGCAAAACAAAAAAAAAGTGTCAAGTTTTAGGATGTCACACAAAAGAGGAAATGTTCGCGGTGTAGTATCTGAGCAGGGTAACCCCAATACACCCCCCCCCCTCCCATGCAGCACTTTTTATGAAAATGCACTCAATGCAACAACAAAAAGCCCACAAACAAAAAAGCCCCTTCAACTCGGTTGGTTCTTTTGCTGTGTCTGGATCTTTCTATTCTTTGCTTTTGCTAATATTCACAGTTAATAACCACAAGATGTCAGAGGAGGAGGCCATTTTCCGTAAGTTGAGTGTTCAAAGCAGCCGCCCAATTCTGTTGTTGTGGCTGCCTCTGTTTTCCTGAAACACACATGAACTAACAAGAGACATCACAGGCGCAGCGGATATGACCCTTGTACAGCTCTACATCCCTACGGAGGTGGCCAGAGAAACTGTTTATGCTCTTGGTGATGCGGGCTGTGTTCAATTCCGTGATCTTAACCGCAAAGTGAACGCATTTCAGAGATCCTTTGTAAAGGAGATTAGACGATTGGACAATGTGGAAAGACAGTACCGTTACTTCAAGACCGAATTAATCAACAGAGGAGTTGAATTGAGGGATGCTCCGTACATTGAGGATGACATTAAGAGCTTTTTCCCAGTTCTCAAGGCTTCAGAAGTTGACGAGTACGTCGAGAATGCAGAACTCATTGAACAGAGACTATCCCAACTTGTGGACTCTGCCGAAACACTAGAGTCCAGAAAGAAGCAGCTTGTCCAATTGAGAGCTGCTCTTCAAGGAGCCGATGAGTTCTTTCACAAGACTAGAGCCAGTATTGATGGTAACGCTACTGATTACAACTCGGTAGTACAGGACCATTTGAATGGTAACTTTGTCACTGGTATCATTCCAAGAAGCAAAATCACGATTTTAGAGAAAATCTTGTGGAGAGCGTTGAGAGGTAACTTGTACTTTAGTTCTACTGAAGTTGAGGAGCCAATCTATGAGCCAGCCACAAAGGAGTACACTGACAAGAATGTTTTTATTGTGTTTTCACATGGTTCAGAGATCATCCAGAGAATTATCAAGATTGCAGAGTCGCTTGATGCTGACATTTACGACATCAATCACGAGTCTTCCCTAAGATCTAATGAATTGATTGAGACCAACTTGAAGTTGGATGATTTGAACACAGTGTTGGATACCACTTTGAGAACATTGAACACCGAGTTGCTGGCACTTTCAGAGGAGCTGGCCGTGTGGTCCCAAACCATTGCCAAGGAGAAGTCAGTTTACTCTATCATGAACTTTTTTGATTACGATAGCAACAGGAAGGTGCTTATTGCTGAAGGCTGGGTGCCATCTCTAGAGTTGGATGAGTTGAAACTCACATTGAAGAAAAATAACCACACTGGTATGGAATCCATTGTTGAAACGTTATCCACCACCAGAACACCACCAACCTACCATAAGACTAATAAATTCACGGAGGCATTCCAAAATATTGTGGATGCATATGGTATTGCACAGTACAAGGAGGTCAACCCAGGTTTACCAACAATTGTTACGTTTCCATTCATGTTTGCCATTATGTTTGGTGATGTGGGTCACGGCATCATCCTTGCCCTTGCTGCATTGATACTTGTCCTTTACGAGAAGAAGATTGCCAGATTGAAGAGAGATGAGATCTTCGACATGGCTTTTTCTGGCCGTTATATTTTGTTATTGATGGGTTTATTCTCGATCGTTACAGGTTTCTTCTATAACGATATTTTTTCCAAGTCCATGACTTTGTTCAAGTCTGGCTGGGCCTGGCCTGAACATGAGGAAGGTGAAACCATCTTTGCTGAGAAGGTGGGTATTTACTCAATGGGGTTGGATCCTGCTTGGCATGGAACTGAGAATGCTCTTCTTTTCACGAACTCTTACAAGATGAAACTCTCTATTCTGATGGGATTTATGCACATGTCATACTCATACATGTTTTCCTTGGTCAATTACACTCACTTTCAATCTGCCATTGATATTATTGGGAACTTCATTCCTGGTTTGCTCTTTATGCAATCCATCTTTGGTTACCTGTCAATCTGCATCATCTACAAATGGTCTGTTGACTGGATCACCATAAAGAAGCCTGCTCCAGGTTTGTTGAATATGTTGATTTCCATGTTTTTGTCACCAGGTACAGTTGAGGAAAAGCTATACCCTGGTCAGGAAATTGTTCAGGTTATTCTCCTACTGGTGGCGCTAGTATGCGTTCCTTGGTTATTGCTAGTCAAGCCTTTGTATTTCAAGCGCAAGTTTGACAAGGAGGCTCAGTACAAGGCTTTGAACCAGAGTGAAGAAGACCAACCGGATCAACACGAGGAGGAAGAAGATGACGATGATGAGGAACATGATGAGCACAACTTTGGAGACATTATGATCCATCAAGTTATTCATACCATTGAATTCTGCTTGAACTCTGTTTCGCACACTGCTTCCTACTTGCGTCTATGGGCTCTATCTCTAGCCCATGCCCAGTTGTCTACTGTTTTGTGGTCGATGACTATCCAGGGTGCGTTCTCGGCTGCTGAAAATGGTGGTATTGTTGGTGTTCTATCTGTTGTCTTCCTTTTCGCCATGTGGTTTGTGCTAACAGTGGTCATTTTGGTTGTTATGGAGGGTACTAGTGCTATGTTGCATAGTTTGAGATTGCATTGGGTCGAGAGTATGTCCAAGTTCTTTGTTGGTGGTGGTAAAAACTACGAGCCATACAGTTTCAAGGCCATTTTGAGCCAAGTTGAGTTGTGATTGGATGATGGGTATATGTTGTATTTTTTAATTCGTTGGAAGGGTGAAGAGTCTAAACAGATTTTCTGATAACTACAGCGTGTTTTTGTTGAAAAACAATTGATAGAATTATTATGTCTATTGGTAGGATGCTTATTGGATTTTTCATTCCCACACTTTGACTTTCTGATCATTGCCACCGCTGACAAATATGCATCTCATTGACTCATTAACAATCTTATCATCACTTAAATCTGCCCCTTCTTCAACAATAGATGGGGCCCAATCTAGACAATTGATGAACCCATCATGTGCATCCTCCAGAGTTCTGATGCACTCACCAGTCTCGAGGTTCCAAAACTTGATCAGTTTATCATCAGAACATGAGATCAAGATCTTGCCGTTTGGGTGAAATGACAAATCCTTGATCCAAGATCTATGGCCCCGTAGGGTAGTGATCAGTGTTCCCTGTGGGTTGGATGAGGGAATTGGGTGGTTGTGTGGACGTAATACGGGAAGGGGAAGTTTCCAAAGTAAGATCAAGTCATCACGACCACCACTAACACAATACTTGAATCCCAACCTGTTGTACAGTTTATCATCATCGGGAGTTTCTAATTCGACGTTGTTCAGCTTGCACAGAGAGTCTAGCGCCTTGTTGGACCTCAGTGGTATGAACTTGACCACCTCGACCACCTTCTGGTGACCAATCATCAGACCTAACCCAGTACCGGACTCGCCATGGGACAACCTCACACTCTGATCGTTAGACCCAGAGAGAACATACTCACTATTGATCACATTAACAGATCTTACCCAGTCAGAGTGACCAATAAAAGTCTTTAAGCACCATCCGCTTTTCAGC
This sequence comes from Barnettozyma sucrosica, assembly GCA_030558145.1. NCBI lineage: Eukaryota > Fungi > Ascomycota > Saccharomycetes > Phaffomycetales > Phaffomycetaceae > Barnettozyma > Barnettozyma sucrosica. The sequence continues at coordinate 8,280 of JAJMRY010000046.1, forward strand.
TCCCACAATCTTATCGTCTTGTCTCTTGAGGCAGTGTACATCTTGTCACCTTGCTCAGAAAATGCCACAGAGGACACAACATGCTCGTGGCCCGAGAGAGTTCGTATCAGTTTGAACGTCCTGAGATCCCAAACCTTGACAAAAAGGTCTGATGAGACAGTTACGAGGACATGGCATGCGTTGGACTCGTCAAACTTGATTGGCTCTGGAGAGATGGCAATGGCGTTAACTGATTTGGTATGGGCCTGGATGGTCTTGAAGGGTTGTGTAAGGTCCATCATGTTCCAAATGGAGATGTTTCCGTTCTGTGAAGATGATACAAGCTGTGGTAGTTTGGGATGCACAGCGACAGAGGTGATGTTGGAGTCGTGGGGCAAAGTGCGCTTCACTTTTGAAGGTACCCAATTCAGCTTTGCCAAATCGGCAGAGTCAAAGAGATTGACCGCAGCAGTGGCGCCGCTATCAGTGTAACCTTTGAGTTGATGTTCTAGATCAACGATTTTCTTCTGGAGACGCAGGATAGTGTTCCACTTCCTGACGAGGAGGTTGTTGTCATCCTCTACTGAGTCGAGCTTAAGATCCCTCTGAAGCTTGGCGATTGTTTGCTGGTCTGTATGGGCAGAGAGGTAGTGAAGCACTGCGTTGTGCAGATCATGCTGTTGCCGTGGTGTCAAGGTGTTAGCCAGTGACATGGCTTTCGACTGGTCCTTCGTTCAATACTAAGAGTTTTTTTCTGACCTGGCCTGCCAATTATTTTCACAGCTTTTGGTGTAAACAAAAACAACACACACAAAACTACATCCGAGGGTAAACAAATAGAAGTTACGAAGAAACTTCCGAGGTATGGCGCCCCCAATAAAACCGTCTCGAAATGCTGACATAAGAAATATCAACCCCACTGGAATCGCAAGATTCAAGAGGTTCTTACCAACGACTGGCACTGAGCAGACTAGGTGTTCCTGTATGGCGCGCTCCTGGCGCCCTCCTTCTTCCCATAACTGTGTTGGTTTTTGAAATTGACACACACTTCAGAAGAGAACTGCAAAATGTACATGGTTTTAACCGCCGCCCACAAACACACGCACAAACACACACACACACACACACTCCCCCCGCGAAGGCGGATGCAAGCCCCTACAGGAACTTTCTAGGATTGGACTAGATTGGATTCAAGTTGGGTATTCTTCTTATCTGGAAACCCAATTTCTGAGGGCAATTGGAAACAAACATTGGATGGACTCAGTCCTCGCTCGGTTCATCAATCCCGAGCACATCTCACTCACGCTGAAACCTAGCTCACTCGCTAACTGCGAACTGCTAGCCGCCAACTGCTAACTTCCATGTCCACTCTGTCAACTGATTATATCCACTGGCTCTTCGGAGGAGTCAGCGTCAAGGTACCGTTGTGTAGTCCACGTTCACCTTTTCACCTCCATTGCATACATACTTACGTACACAAATATATACCCTCCGATTGGGTCACAAGTTGGGGGCGGCCAGCGATTGATGGACTTAGCTAGCGGCTAGCCAGTGAATTGAACAGGCACATAGGATATTTAGGTATTCATCTATTTATATATGCCAGTCACACTGGCTAACTGGAGTCTGGTTACTGTAATTTCAAGAGTATCACCTCACAGTATCAATTGTTGCGTGGAGTCAAATAGAGCAGTAGCAACAGCTAGGATGGTACATGAATCTGGATCGCACCGCACAAAGCTGCTATGCCAACTTGGGATTGGAAAGCGGTTGATTGCATGTACACGTCAACGCATGATGAAGATCCCACTGAGAGACTTATGCAACCCAGCCATTCTGTTCCGAATGGCCTCCTCCCGTGCATGTAGAAGAAGTCGTAGCTAACTGTTGACTGCTAGCGAAAGTTGCACGCAATTTGACACATAAAAACTGCTGCCAGGATAAATAATGCTGCGGGATTTCTATGTGTTTTCAGTCAACAGACATACGGGAAAAGGTATCCGTGTGGTAGGTGATTGTGATCGCTTTAGAGACGTTACGCTCAAGCCCAGCATAGCACTGCAATGGCTGGATACAGAGTGCATACACCCCGTCCCTGCGTATTGCCCTTCTCTCTCTCGCCACCAGCCTCACTGGCGGGCTATTCTTCTCGCTAAAGTGTCTCCAATGATCCGGCGCCAATACTTTGCCACGCCTCTTCGGCTTGGTCTTTCCGCCTTAACACCTGTCAAAAAAGAACAAAAATCCCGGTTCCGAAAGCTTGACTTTGCCGGACAGAAACCTGCGCTAAATTCAGCCCTTGTTTGCGTACTTACAACTCACAACTTTACACGGCCGATTTTCGAAATAGGCCCCCTTCCCTTCTATGACTATGTGTTGATGCTTTTATAAAACTGGGTCGTTTGACTCTTCCTTTTTTTCTTCCTTTTCCTTCCCTCTTGTTTACCCAAAACTCACCACTATCACACTACCGCATTAAGCAGCTAGTTACCCACCCCCACCTCCCACACCATGCAGCTCTTCACAAAGAACTCTTCAGAGTCAGACGACAAGTCTGATACCGCCTCCCCGACACCATCCGCGTCTTCCTCCAAACTGGACCTCAAGAAGTTTTTCAACCCTGCGAACATATTCAAGAGACCATCGTCAGCCCAATCCAATCATCACCACCACCAACAAGAACAACCACACATCCATCATATCGACACTTTGGATGAGATCCTTATGAAGAAGTTCCACGCTGAGTTGGGTCCACTGTTGGGAACTGGAGCTGGTGGATCAGTCAGATTGCTTTCAGCTGAGGACGGGAATCCTGACCAGCAACTGCTAGCCATCAAAATGTTCAGATCCAAGGAATCCAAAGAGAATATGAAGGAGTACATCAATAAGATCGAACAAGAATTTGCGACAGGGCTCAACTTGCACCACGAGAATATCATTGAGACCAAGGATTTCTTCCATCTCGCTAGCGATTACTACCAGGTGATGGAATACTGCGAGTACGATTTCTTTGCCATTGTGATGAAGTCCAGTCTGACGAGATCTGAGGTCAACTGCTACTTTAAGCAACTGTGCTCTGGTGTTAAGTACCTGCATGACATTGGTATTGCCCATCGCGATCTCAAGCTGGACAACTGTGTCGTTAACAGTCACGGTATTCTAAAAGTTGTGGACTTTGGCTCCTCAGTGGTATTCAAGAAGGAATGTGAGGATATCCATGGCAGCTACAAGGTTAAGAAGGAGGTTGTTGGTTCAGGGCCGTACATGGCGCCAGAAATGTTCCACGACATTGAAAGAGAGCCCCGCTGTGACCCAAGACTGATGGACATCTGGTCAGTTGCCATCATCTACTGCTGCATGACCATCAGGAAGTTCCCATGGAAGACGCCGCAGGAATCTGATCAGTCTTTCTTCCATTACACGTTGAAGGATGAGAAGCCACATGATTACCACAAGGCTGCACAGCTTCACAATGAGCTGCTTGAGCAAAGAAGACAGAACCATCTCTCCGAGTCTATGACCTCACTTAGCGTGTCAGCAACTCCGCACGACACAGCCAAGGCTGAAAAGTACAATGAGACCATCAAGAGGATTGAACTCAAGTCGAAACCGTCCCAAAATGGAGACCATCCTCAGCGCCAACACCATCACCATCACCATCACCACCACAATAATGACACCACCACCACTAAAGAGGCATGCCAGTCACCAACACAGTACCCATCGTGCAAGATTGAAGGCCCATACAGACTAATGAGACTCTTGCCGCACTCTGCAAGGCCACTAATTTCCGAAATGCTCCAAGTCAAGCCAAAGAGAAGAGCTACTTTTGACGACGTATTTGCGGACCAGTGGTTCAAAGAGATTGAGAAATGCACTGTCAACCACACCACTGTACACCACACCCACGGATTTGTTGACGAAGACCATGCACACATGGCCACTTATAAGAATTGCTAGACAGGGTAGTGCTAAAGGTGCTAATGATTAATGAGATAAAAATAAAGACAAACTAACATGTGTGCACACGATACACGATGGCTGTAAAAGCTAGACAATAATTTGGCTAGTTGCATGTAAACATATCGTTATGCTCCACCTATCCCCGGGGCTCAAACAGCTCGGTTTAGTTTTTCTTTGAACGTGTAACCCGCCCGCCGGCGCCGCTGAAGCCGATCATCAAATTATCCCTCTAACAATTGTTGACACTTTCCATACACTACTAGCACACTCAACAAGATATATATTATATACTAGAGCACACATTCTTCCATCGGTGTACCGGACGAAACGATATCTATGTTTGTGGCACGCTACAAGCAGCTGGCACCACGTGTCTCCCTTAGAGTCCAATTTTCCTCATATGGACTGATCCAGAAAACCCTTGTTGAGAAGTTCAAAGGATCCAAGAGGGACCCTGCCACTTTAACTATTGGCGAATCCACCCGTTTCTTCAATCGATGGCTGCTGACATATTATGAGACCATGATCAACGAGTATGAAGAGGCTATATTGGCAAGGGTCGAGCTGCCCAAGGACGTGACTCTACATAGAGACAAAGTGGCCGGTCTTCACACACTCAGCTTCACAAACAATTCCACCAGTACTGGCACCCTCATCCCCACACCGACAGTGATGCTCCACGGTCATGCGTCTTCGGGATTGTTCTACCATAGGAACTTCAAAGGGCTGTCACAGAATATAAAGAATCTATACACCGTGGATCTTCCTGATGTGGCACTCTCCGACTCATTCCCTCCATTGTTCGGGAACATCACAGGCAAGAAGATCAACAAGAAACCTGAGTATGACTTCAAACTGAACCCTAAGACTGGAGAGTACAGATTACGTCATGATCCAGGAAACAAGGAGATTGTTGAGACTGTGAAGGAGTACTATCTGAGTGCCATTGAGAACTGGAGGCTAGCCCAGGGACTAGAGAAGGTGAATCTCCTAGGGCACTCATTTGGTGGGTACCTCTCCTTCTGGTATGCTCTCAAATACCCTCATCGCGTTAACAAGCTTCTGCTAGTGTCCCCTGCTGGTGTCGAGAGATCTCTATTTGCCCTGGACAAGGATTCACAAGGTGGGAAGACCTCTCTTGACGGATATACCTTTGGCATTGTAGACAACGACGTCACCTCAAACAACTACTATCGCGGCGCCTTTATTCCATGGGCCATTTCAACATTTGGATTTGGTTTAACCAAGGCTTTAGGTCCCTTGGGAATCCAGTTGATATCCAAGTATTTGTCATTGAGATATGAACGTGGAGTTGTGTTGTATAACTCCAAGGCCAGAAGAGAGAAGAATAGCAATGAGACTGAAGCAAATTCTGGGGTGGATACGAGTAAAGTGGATCAGGTTGATGTGAAGCAAGTATCCCCTACCAGTGCAGAAGACTCCGAATTGCTGAAGCTATTTGTCAAGTACTCCACTCTGCTTTTTTACCAGAATCAGAAATCGTACTTCTTCCTTCAGTGCCTATTGAACAACCAGATCCTAGCGTTTGACCCCCTCTTCAACCATGTGGGAAAATCAGATAATGATCTCAAGATGGATATAATGTTGATGTATGGACAGTATGACTGGATGAATTCGGAGGCTGGTCTGAAGCTGGCGTTGAGACACCATAGTGCTGGACACGATTCTGTCTTTAAAGTGGTGGAGGATGCTGGACACAACATCTTTTTGGACAATTCATGTGAGTTTGATGCCAATGTTTTGGAATTTCTTAGAAGATAGCCCAAAGATTATTCTGCTGCTATTTGATCTCACAGGTATCGCTTCGCTTCATGACACATTTTCTCCTTCAACATTCTGAAGGTATTTCCTCACGATACCACTCTGCGCGTTAGAGAGAGAGAGTCTTTCAGATAAATATCAAGTGTCTTAATAACCAGAACTCTCATTTGTGGGTGCTTGTGCTTTGTCATATGTGTTGCAACTAAACAACGCTAGCTTAATGAACACTTGATACCTTTTACGGAGTGCTTTCGTATGGTTTGACATTATATTCGTGCCAGTGTTACTAACAATCACCAACCAAATCTCAGTTGTGCTGCAGTAAACACTGGAGGCTTCCAAATCAATTGCTCTGAATCGATGCCCTTTCTCTTCTTCTTTTTCAATTTTTCATATTGTTCCAAGACTGTATCACTCAGATATATCACGTGCTGGCCTCTAAAGTACTTAAGCATGTTTAAAGTTTGAGCAGTATGTAGAATATCAGTAGTGGTCATTGCTGTGCTCTGGGATATCTCATCAATGGTGATGTGATCAGTGTCCGACTCGACCAAAAGGGTCACCAGTGCATCGGCCCAGTACGCTCTGTAAGATAACAGCCCTAAATCAGAAAGTGGTTTTTCTGGGGAGCCAGTCTTGTTCTCTTTCTTCGAAAGCTCGTATGAAAACTCAATCAAAAGACGACCATAACCCATTCTTTGGTATTGTGGTAAAGTCAAGATACAGGCAAGGTTGTAATTTTCCGCGCTCTCCTTTTCCTTGGAGAAATATCCAACCAAATGATGTCCTTGTTCGTCCCTTCGAGTCATACAGTAGAATAGGAAAGGATCCACGTCGTAGTACAATGTCTTATGATCCAGAAACAATTTGGAGAACAAACAGACATTACGACACCATGTTCTCTGTTTCCTCCCATCAATCTCGAAGAAAGAAATGTTTTCATCACGGTAGATTTCGTTCCCTGGAGGATGTCTCAAAGTGCACTTCTCTCGGAATCTTTGAAATTGTTTTTTAGTGGCAAAGTATTGGAGCGTATAGTCGTCAATATAAATCACATCCTCCTCTGTGAGCTCGATTGGATAGGGGGAGAAATACCACGGTTCAATCTCGTGAGCTCCCATGATCACCTTGCTCAAGTTTCTGACACGGGCAACCTCACCAGAATTCTGTGTCATGGACCCACCTGTCCGCAGTTTTTCGATCTCATCTTCACGCGAGATCTCACCCCTTGGAATACCTTGAACATTCAGGTTATCTAGATCCATTATATCGTCATTCTGTTTCTCCACTGATGGCGCAGCCTTGGAAGATTTCTTTTTGTCATTCTTGGAACTAGCTGCGTTGGACTTGGGTGCCACCTCTTTCTTTTTCTCATCCTTCTTGTCCTCCTTATCTTTAGGGAACTGAACCTCTTGTGCGAAGTCTATCCTATCCAACTCAATCCACTCATCCAAACGCTTGTTGAAGTCCACGTAATGCACGTAAAACACCTTTCTGCCCTTCTTGATGTGAATGGACAGGATTTCCGCCACTCGAAGTTCACCATCCTTTGAAACATGACACTTGCAACCTAAAACAAGTTCATCAGGAGTCACTAGCTTTGACACACTGGGCACTGGTGCGGCCGAGGCTTCCGTAGTCATCCCGAATTCTTCTGATGCTGTCAAGTCGTTGTTGTTTTCTATTGTCTATAGAGATGATGAAATATTTTGAAAAGGTAAACATGCGCTTATATTCCGAGGGTGAGAAGATTAAAGGTTCCGACCTATCATAAACTGCTGTCAAACTTAATGATGTTTTGCTATCCAATCTCTTTCCATATTCTGACGGCTTTGTCTCGTGACCCAGTAATCAATCTAGAACCAGTCAGATCAAACAAACTTGTCAAAACGCCAGTTTCACTGTCCAATGAACCGGGCACTAACTCCCCCTTCACTTCCTGTACTTTCAAGCCAGTTTCCCAATCATGGAAAGCCATTGTCCCATTATCTGCACCAGTAAACAAAACACCATCTTGGTTGATGCTTAGCGTGTTGATGATTTGATCGGGTGGGTGCGGAACAGATGCCAGGTACTGACCATCGGGGAATGCCCATTGGCGAATAGAGTCCGCAGAGGCAGTACACATCGACCACTCTTCTGGATGCAGAGCCAAAGCACGGACAGATTTGCGGTGGTGCGTCAGAGTTACTTGAGTTCTAGCAGCTCGCAGATCCCAGAGTCTGATCGTATGGTCTTGCGACGTGGACACAATCTGTGGGTCTGTGGGCATTGCAGCAACCTGGTTGATCGGCTGCTTGTGACCTTGAAGAGTCATCACGGCAGTGCTTGTTCTCATGTCCCATACTTTCACCGAGCTATCTCTAGATCCTGTGATGACGAGGTCTAGCGTTGGATGGACATCAACAGTGTAAACACCAGACAAGTGCCCGTGGTAATCTCTCACAACGGAGTTCTTCTCCAAGTCCCACATTTTCACAGCCTTATCCTCACCAGTGCTGAATAGATAAGGGTGCCTCTCGCTCATCTTCAAGCCTCTAACTGCCATCATATGTGATGTGAGTGTGAGTTTCAGAGCACCAGTGGCAAGATCCCAAGCTTTGATAGTGGTGTCGTTTGAGCCAGTAAGGAAAAACGCGTTTGTAGGTGATATAGTAAGCGCACGGATCCAGCCTTTGTGTCCAATGAGTACTTTGGAAAGGCCCCACTCCGAGTGTTGGGTCTTTGGCTTTAGAGGTTCTTGGTGTGTTTGATGCAAGTGAGGATGTGGTGGCTTAATGACTGACTGTGAGTGTAATGGTGGTTGAGATTGGGGATTGTGAAGAATGAGAGCATTTTCCTCAGCTCCTGGCTGTATTTGGTTGTTCGATGGTGGTGGACTAGGTACATGGTGTTTTGGTATTAGTCTGTTTCGTACACTGTTTGCATACACTGCTGGAGGCGAAACATCAAGTGTGTCACCGAAGAGTTCGGCTGTTCTCTCTGAGAGCTGTGAATAGAGCATTGTGACACTACCCAGAAAGAGCTGATAGAGCAACGTGATGGAGAGAAAGAGTAAAAGGAGGATATCAATGGTGGGAGCATAATAACTACTTTAAATTAATTTCTTCTACTTTTACGTAATCCTCAGAAAAACTTTCTCCAGAGCTCATCGCCAAAGTCAACCTTTCCAAAACCTGAAAGTCATCGATTTCAATAGTTAAACCTCTCCCTCATAAAGAATGGTTGAGAAAAGAGAAGGTGAACAAAACACTGCTGATTCCAAAAGGCCCCGTATCGAGGAGTCCGCTCCAGTTACTAGAGCTGTTGATGGAATCAACGAACTTGATGTGGGTATCACTCAATATGTTAACACTGATATCACTGGATTCCAAGGTGTAATCAAGCAAAGATACACCGATTTTCTTGTCAATGAGATTGGTCTTGATGGCGAGATTATCAGATTCACTGATGACGGACTGGGTGATTTGAAGAAATGGAGACAGAAGAATAGAAGAGAGGCTGAAGAGAAGGAGGAGCCAAAGACTGAGAAAGAGGAGCCAAAGAAGAAGGAGGAGAACGAGGAGGAGGGGGAGACGAAGAAGCAAGAGTTTGCTGTTACCAGTGAGGACAATGCCAGGCTATTAGGGATTTTCTCTCAAGAGGAAATTGACCAACTGACACTCGTTGCCAACAATCAAATCGCATCTTATGACTCCAAAAGCCCAATCACTTCGAAGGAGCAGCGTACCAAGATCCATCAAGCCATTCGTGAATGCTTTCAATCTAAGGTGGAGTCCAAAACCACCGAAGAGAACACGTTTAAGTTCACAATGATCCACCAAAGATCCCGTCAACCATCCCACAAGAACAAGAAACCGACCCTTGAAGATACACGTGATGCGCATGGAGTGGAAAACTATGGCTTGGGTCCTTTGAAGCAATATCTCAACTTCAATCTGTACAAGGAAAACAAGGACACAATGGAATGTGTCTCTAAGCTGGCCCAATTCCTCAAAATCCCTTTCAAGGCTGTGAGAATAGCGGGCACAAAGGACAGAAGAGGTGTCACTGTACAGCGCTGCTCTGTGGCCAAGGTCAAAGTGGAAAGAATGAACACCTTGAATGGTGGCTTGAGAGGTTCTAAGATTGGTGGTTTCGCTTACAGCGATGAAGGTGTTAGACTTGGTGCTCTGTTGGGAAACGAGTTCGTAATCGTCATCAGAGAAGTCCAGAGCGAAGCCAGCGAAGAAGAGTTGAAGGAGAGCTTTGCTAAACTGGGCCAGAATGGGTTTATCAACTACTATGGAATGCAGCGTTTCGGGACCTTCTCTGTCTCTACCCACACCATTGGAAAAGAGATTCTTCTATCAAACTGGAAGGCAGCCTGTGAGTTGATTTTGTCTGAGCAAGAGTTGGCCATTCCAGACTCCAAACCTGGAAGAAAAATTTGGGCTGAGACTAGAGATGCAACCGCTGCTGCCGCCCAGATGCCTCACAGATGCATCGCTGAGTCCACCATCCTGAAGAGCTTGGCCAATTCCCAGAAAGGAGACCAAGAATGGAGAGATACAGATTTCTTCAACGCAATCCAGGTGATTCCTCGTAATCTGAGAATCATGTATGGTCACGCCTACCAGAGTTACATCTGGAACTGTGTTGCTTCAAAAAGAATGGAGCTATTTGGCAACACTGTGGTTGTGGGTGACTTGGTGATTGATGAAGAGAACAGCACCGAAGGCCTCCCTGAGGATGATGAATTTGCTGAGGATATCAGAACCGACAAGTTTGTGAGAGCTAAACCCGTCACCGAGGAAGATGTGAAGTCTGGAAAGTACACCATTTTTGACATTGTGTTACCTTCTCCGGGGTTCGATGTGCAATATCCAACTAATGAGCAAATCATGGATATTTACAAGAATGTGATGGGAGCAGACGGGCTAGACCCACTCAGTATGACCCGTAAGGTCAAGGATTTCTCCTTCGCTGGCTCTTACAGAAAGGTGTTGTCCAAGCCAAAGGGTCTAGTCTGGTGCACTAGACACTATAAAGAGAGCAACCAGGACTTGATCTACACCGACAAGACACTTTTGGAAATGAAGAGAGCCGGAAATGAGGTTGTTTCTGAAGAAGATGCACGTATTATCCCGGACCAAGGTGGCGACAAGCTAGCCGTTATCCTCAAATTCAAGCTAGATACCAGTTGCTATGCGACCATGATGTTGAGAGAAGTTATGCGCATGGATACTGCTAGACATGGTGATCTGTGTGATGTTAAACAGCAGGTGTAACAAATGACTACCATCCGCGTCGTTAAATATTCTATAATTGATCATGACAAAGGTATATATACAAGCGATCCATTCCCATTAACTCCACCCGTACATTCTCAGTTTCTCTTCTTGAACAAAATCTTCTGGGGTCTAACTCGTCCCCTTGTTCTTCGCTTCTTCTGAGGTGGATTGCTAAAGAGTTGCTCAACCTCCCATAAACTTGAGCTGGAAGACACTTTCCCCTTCTCTTGATTATCATTAACAATGGTCACAGTTGAGTCCAAGGGTCTTTGATACGGCTGGATTCTACGATTTACGCCACGGATAGCATGGCCAACAGCGACACCATCCCACTCCTTGAAATCCTGAATCCCAGTAGCTGATATGGCGAAAGGGGTACGCTGCCATCCGCGTTCATTATCAAGACTGTTCTCCTCTGGCTCTTGAGCATTAAGGAAGTCAGAAATGTCGTGGTTCAGTGATACCTGTCTAATCTCTTCTCCAACAAGTCTCATCTCTTCGAACTCAGCAGTATCCGCTGACTTAACCTCGCTGTTCTCACCTGAGGGAAACTGCACCCACGACTTGGCCAGAATAGTGTCTCTTGGAAGAAGGTCCTCTGGGAACTCAGTCATCAACAAGGGTCTGTGTTGGGAGTAGAGGGAATCCATCTGAAGTTGGAGAGGTGAAATATAACCCGTTTGTGGCACACGCGGGAGTGAGGCGTCATAGTTGATCTTTGTCTTGGTTTCTAGCTTCTTGACGGGCTGGTTGGCGGTGGCGTGTTGAGCAGCCCCTGGACTTTTTGCGGTATCCCTTTGAGCTTTTGCCAGAATATTCTTGTTACTCATGGCGTTGAACTTGTGGGGTAGATTTTTCGTCGATTGATAGCGTACGCTCTGGCGAGCAAATATTACAAAGCGGAGCATGTTGGTAGGTGTGAGTGGTGAAGAGATCTGGTTGGTTTGGTGTTCAAGTGTGTCATTGTAAAAGTGGGAAAAACGAATTTTCCTGTGATTACATAAAGGTCAATGTGTGTGTGTTTGCAGTTCTCCCAAGGAAAGAAAATAAGGGGAAGGAAAGAAAGCAAAATGGGAACTTTTGCTTTTAACCCTTTGAGCGTTATCGAGTATCCTCTTGATTAGCTACATTATGGCCTCAAAATTTCAAGATTTAAGCGTTATAATTTTATCGATATAGGTTCCAGACAGTGGCTAGCTTTCAAACCTCTACGACATACTCACTTACCCTCTTCAACCCATGAGCTTGAGTCCAAGTTGGAAGTGAGGAGGCTCTGTTAACCTCAAACCCCCTTTCCCGTATAGAGCTCCTGCTAGCATCAAAGGAGGTGAAAGCATGATGTCCTTGCAACAGCTGCTGCGCAGCTGTTGAGTAGAATTCGGACTGACCCATTGAGGCTGTGGAGTATCCAGATGCACAGTCACTAGAGACCGAGGTGTGAGAGGACAAGGATTCAATATCGCAGTTCTCCCTAGACCCTTGTGAACTGATGCTGCTGAGTGATGGAGTCGATGATCTGTACGAGACGATCTCCCGGTTGATGTATGAGCTTTGGCGGGATGGAGGAATTTCTGGGATCTGTGAAATGTTCACTTTCGTTTGGATTCTATTAGCAATGACTTTGGCAAAGTATCCATATAAAATTTCCTCGAGAGAGATGTCTGGTGTTTGTGTTGACGCTCTTGATGCTGATCTGGATAGCGCCCTCGGAATCGGACTGGCTGCTCTGTTGTTCTGCGGTAATTCAGAAACAGGGGTCATAATCCTGTGAGGTGGTGGAACCGGTGGGAGTAGTCCAATCTCCTGTACTTGAACTTGAGGGACATACCAATGGTCAATTTCTCTTCTAAGCTCCGCAATGCTCTTCCCTTGCTCGGGAGATCTGTTCTTAGTCAGTCTACCTCTGAGAAGTCTCGAGGTTGTGGAAGATGTGCCTGTGCGCTTCACTGAACTCGAGCTCTTGAAAAAGTTTATCTTCTTTTTGGACACTATGCGCCAGCTCTTGACCTTGTGAAGGAACTTGAGAAAGCTTGGCCCTAGCTGTTTGAACTTGCGACTCAGCCAACCAACCTTACGTCTTATGGCTGATGTTCTCTTCAACTTGACACTCTTGGTTCTCTTGAGACTTCCGCTGCGGCCATAGATGCCCTTGATATCACCTCTATAATCATTGTTGTACCTGGTCTGGGGTTGATTCTGTGGGTGTGGCCAACTCGAGCCCACTTGATTGGAGATGGCAGATTCCATCGATGTGATCGGAATGGAATCGTTGTCAAACGTTGCTATCGTGGCTGACGCTGAGCTATTGGGAAACTGGAAAGACATCTGCGAACCGTCGTATGTTTGGGCCCTGGAGTGGCTCTTTGTTTGTGACATAATTTCTGATGGGGATATAAACAAGAGAGTGTGTGTGGGGAAGGGGGAAGGGGAAGAGGGCTTTAGCGTAAATCGGACGTGATGGTGCTGGAGCCCAGTGTGAGAGGGGGCTTTATTGATAGCTTTCGGTTAAGATTCTCTGGATCGGGGCAGAAGAGAAGAGAAGAGAAAAGAAAGAGAGAGATCGAAGCAGATCAGATCAGAATCGAATAGAAATCTTGCAAATAACCCTTTTAGGTAAATTGAGATTGAGATGGCTGGCGAATGGCTGGTTCATTGTGTGTCCCAACCGTATTACATAACAATATGTTTACTTTCTTATATAATCAGGAGGGTAACAGGTAGAACACAAATTAATTTGGAGCTAAGTGCTAGATTACCGTAGGAAAAGCTGACAAGAACAGGGGAGGAAGACTTGGAATGGCCCGCAAGCATCCAAAAAGGTTTCAGTTGACATTCAAAACTTTGAACAAGAATTCAAAGAAGTACTGGAAGCAGCGATATGATTTGTTTTCTCTGTTCGATAATGGGATCTACATGAACCAGGAGTTGTGGTTTAGCGTGACACCGGAATGCGTAGCTGTGTTTGTTGCGAAGCTTCTTCGAGCCTACTACCCTGTGACTAATGAATGGAATGGTGAAGATGGGAGCCAACAGTGGAATTATGAAGAACGGTTTGAGCAAGACCGAGATCAGATCGAAAACAGCGAAGGCCTTGAGACACCCAAGCAGCCGACGAGAAACTGCAGCATAGAAGAGAATGATAGCCATAAGTCTTTTAGCGGAGGATATCATGGAGCAGATAACCAAGTATGGCCACAGTCCAAGCCGCTGACTGTCATGGATGTCTTCTGTGGTGGTGGGGGTAACACCATCCAATTTGCTAAAAGATTTGACCACACAATCGCCCTAGACATCAACAAGGATAACCTGCACTGCACAAAGCACAATTGCGAAGTGTATGGAATGTGGAGTAATGTCGAGTATCTCCAGGGCGACTGGTCAGATCCTGAAGTGAGACAGAAACTTCGCGGGACAGTTGACGTGATATTTGCCTCTCCACCATGGGGAGGACCAGGATACAAGAACGACGACCTGTTTGATCTGAATCGATTGCTTCCAATGCCTCTCAAAGAGCTTCTAGCGAGTTTCTTCGAGATCACCGAAGACGTGTGTCTTTTCCTTCCTCGTAACAGTGACTTGTCACAGATCAGTGAAGTTACCAAAGTGCTGCTGGGTCCCGATTCCAAGGCCAGAGTTGTGTATGTGAACATGGGTGGGTTCATGAAGGGAATACTGGTAATGTATGGGAAACTCACAGGTGAGGAGGACAACCTCACTACTGTCAGGGCTACGGACAATACGGACGATACGGACGATACGGACGCTACTGTCGGAGCGGATACCGCTGTACCTGAGTAGATAGATCATTGATGCATAGCCATATTAGCCGTAACGGATAAACTGTCCACTGAGCTCTCTCATGTCAACTGACCGGCTGGCCAATCAGATCGCACTCCGAAACAGAGTAAAAAAGCTCTCATTTGATGACATAATCATACTCTTGACATGATTGACACAATTTCTCTCCACATTTTGTTCTCAACCCCGTTTTGGTTGTGTGGAGCGAACAGCCAATCATCTTCAAGAATGCTTCTAACCGATGAGTGACACTTTCCTCCTTCTCAAGACGATGTATAAAAGGGGAAGATCTTCCTTCCTTAAAGTCAAAGTTTGAAATATCTCATCATCAAACAATTACTAACTATACTATCAATCGAAATGTCCAAAGTTCTAGCGGTGCTCTTTAAAGGTGGCGAGTACAACACCCCAAAGCTCCTTGGTTCTGCAGAGAATGCTCTAGGGCTACGCTCCTTCATCGAATCTCACGGTCGCACTTTATTTGCCACTGCTGAGAAGGAGGCCTCCATTGATGAGCACATTAAGGATGCTGAGGTTATCATTACCACCCCGTTCAACCCGGCCTACATCTCTAAGGAGCGCATTGATTCAGCGAAGAATCTGAAATTACTTGTCACTGCTGGTGTTGGCTCTGACCATATTGACTTGGACTACATCAACAAGTCTGGCAGAAAGATCTCTGTCCTTGAGGTGACTGGTTCAAACACCACCTCTGTTGCAGAGCATGCGTTGCTGACCATCTTGGCCTTGGTGAAGAACTTTATTCCTGCGCACGACAATGCTGTCAATGAGAAGGGCTGGGATGTCGCTAAGATCTCCCGCGATGCATATGATCTAGAAGGAAAGGTTGTCGCCACTATTGGTGCTGGTCGTATTGGCTACAAGATTCTTGAGCGCTTGGCTCCATTCAAGCCAAGCAAGCTGCTATACTACGACTACCAGCCTTTGTCTAAAGAGTTGGAGCAGAAGGTTGGTGCCACCAGAGTTGACTCTATTGAGGAGCTGGTTGCCCAATCCGACATTGTCACTGTCAATGCCCCATTGCATGCTGGTACCAAAGGTTTGATCAACAAAGAATTACTTTCCAAGTTCAAGCCGGGCTCACTGCTTGTAAACACCGCACGTGGTGCTATCACCGTTGCTGAAGACGTTGCTGAGGCCGTTAAGTCTGGCCAGTTGGGAGGCTACGGTGGTGATGTCTGGTTTCCCCAACCAGCTCCAAAAGACCACCCATGGAGATCTTTTACCAACCAATACGGAGGTGGAAACGCAATGACTCCTCACGTTTCTGGTGCCAACTTAGACGCACAGGCCCGCTACTCTGAGGGTGTCAAGAACATTTTGACTAGCTACTTTGAAGGTAAGTATGATTACAGATCACAGGATGTGATCTTGTTGGATGGGGAGTATGGCACCAGAGCCTATGGTGCTGACAAGAAGGTCAAGGCCTGATCGTGTTATGAACTACAGCAATTGCTTTGTTTATTTTTATATGAGACTTATTTACTATATGATACAATCTACAAGGCGTTCGTTTACTTTAAATCCTGAACAATTCGGCGAGGACCAAACTAAGGGGGCAAAACATTATCACAATGGAAACAGAAAAAAAAAATTGAAGCGGAAAAGGAAAGATCAACAAAAACAAACAAACCACAAACTACAAACAAACAACCTACACGAAAAGCGACACCCCTAACCATACATTGAAATAATGTTCAAGACGCCTTTAAGGCCAACGAGGCCCTCATCACGGCCATCAACACCCTCCACACCGCGATCGGGCAGCCTGGGACCGGCCAGTTCTAACTATACCGGCTCAATATCTGTCTCAGTTCGTATAAAGCCTTCGGCACCATCAACTACTGCTGCTACTGTACCGGCAATAAACCACTCACCCACTTCTGTAACAGTCCCAGATCTTGG
This sequence comes from Barnettozyma sucrosica, assembly GCA_030558145.1. Classification (NCBI taxonomy): domain Eukaryota; kingdom Fungi; phylum Ascomycota; class Saccharomycetes; order Phaffomycetales; family Phaffomycetaceae; genus Barnettozyma; species Barnettozyma sucrosica. The sequence continues at coordinate 25,001 of JAJMRY010000046.1, forward strand.
AACGTTCTCCTTTGACAATGTATTTGGTCCTCTTACAACCAACGCTGAGGTGTACGACTCACTTGTTGGTGACATGGTTGGCCGAGTTGTGGAAGGCTTCAACGCCACGATCTTCGCGTACGGTATGACCGGCTCTGGTAAGACGCATTCCATGAGTGGAGGCGCTGGAGAGAAAGGTGTGGTCCCGTTGGCTGTTACTGAGCTATTTGCAAAGTTAAGTGGTGGTGAGCTCTTGAGCGTTTCTTATCTTGAGATCTATAATGAGAAAATCAACGATCTTCTTGGAGGGGGGGAAGACTTGAGGCTTAGAGAGCTGGATGGTTTTATTTCAGTCCTTGGAATATCTGAGAAAGTAGTATCAAATGAAAGGGAGCTTCTTGATTGGATCAGACAGGGAGATGAGAATAGACGTACCAGTGCCACAGAGTACAACCTCAAGTCGTCACGGTCTCATGCGATTATCCAAATCAAGCTCACTTCAAAAACTGAGCGCAGAACTCTTCTTCATAGCACTCTTTCATTATGTGATTTGGCTGGATCAGAGCGTGCCACAACCTCGAATGACAGACGGAAAGAAGGTGCATACATCAACAAATCTCTTTTGTCCCTCACAAACGTCATTGTCAAACTGTCCAGCCAGTCTTCAGCACCATCATCTCGTTCGGCCTCAAGGCCTCAAAGCCGGATATCGTCAGGGAGAGAAACACCTCAACGCAGGGTAAGCACCCCGATGAGGCCACCTTCATCCATGGCGTTTGGAAGATCCGCATCATCCCTTTCAAACAGAGATCAACCTTCAACTCCTTCGTCCTCCAATTCAGTCAGTCATATTCCATACCGTGATTCCAAACTAACTAGGCTCCTACAAAATTCACTCTCTGGCGAGGCACTAGTTGCCATCCTATGCACAGTGTCAAGTGCAAATTCTGTCCTGGCAGAAACAACGAACACTCTGAGGTTCGCCCAGAGGGCAAAGAATGTGAAGATCTCAGTAAAGAGGAATGAAACTATGGATAACGACAAAGATAAGGTCATTGCGGAGTTAAGAAAAGAGTTAGCTTTTAAAGACTCACTACTGGATGAAATAAAGCTAGGTGGGTCCTTATCGAGTCCTGGAACTTTAGTAAATGGGGACTCGAGCAATTCTCTCAATGATGAATTGATCCAGCTACGCTCAGAAAATAAGATTCTTCTTGAATCTCAAACACACTTGACGCGGTTGTTGGAATCCCGGAATTACTCCTCCACAATCTTGAAGAATGATATCATCTCACAAATTGTCGGGGGTGAATTGTCGCAAGAGGAGACTATTTTGAAACTGGAGGAGCTCTTTAAGGCAAAGTTTATTGAAGTGGAAGAACAGCGGTCATACACCACATACTTGGAGTCCCAATTGAGATCTGAGATGGAGCGAACAATGAGGGAAGAGAATAGCTCTGTCTCAACCCCAAGAAGTATCAACAATGGGTCTTCCAGCGAAAGAATAGAGAGGCTTGAAACGCAGGTTTCTCAGCAACAGGAAGAAATCAGTCAACTGAAGGACGAATTGGAGGGTAAGAAGAAAATGATAGGTGTCCTGAAGACCACATCTCATTATGAGGACAATCTGATGAATGCCATTGCAAGATCACAAAACAAAGCTGATTTGAGTGGCGTTATGGAGATTGATGAGGAGATTACCTAAAGAGAAACATAAACAGTATAGATCTAAAAAATAATTAATCATATCATCATTTTTATAGTTTATACATTGTCTAGTCTACACATTCATCACTGAGTTTACCAGTCATCATCATCTTCCTCCTCTTCGCTCTCCTCGCCCATTCGCCCAGCTCTTACCTTCAAGGCTTCAGCCAAACCACCAGCAAGTGATGAATCATCTGCTTTCTTTGCCAATAGCGCAGCAGCAAGACCGTTTCCTAGAGATGCACTGGCACCAGTAGAGGTTCCAATAGCAGCTGCAACTGCTGTATTTGTGGATTTAGATGTGCCATTGGAAACTGTAGTGGAGGCGATAGGTGCTTGAACCAATGCAGGTGGAGCTGCAAATTCTTGGACCTCAGCAACGTAGTTTCCTGGGACCCAACCTTCTTTTCCAGATGCATTCTTTGCCAGCCACCAACCATTGGCTTCTTTCCTTTCAATAGTAACAATTTCGTCTTTAGCCATTGGCAACTCTGATGGTGAGCCAGTACCCACAAATTCGTAGACAGCCCTGTACTTCGGTTGCGCACGAGCTGCTTGTGGAGGTGGAGGGGGTGGCGGAGGAGGAATAGACTGTTGTTGTTGTGGTTGAGCAACAAATGCAGGCTGTGTCTGTTGGTTCTGTACGGCATGTTGCGCCTGTTGTTGTGGAACAGGTTTCTTCTGAGGTCTTGGTGGAGGTGCCTTTTTCTTTGCAGCGGCAGGTTGGTAGGCACTTGAAGCAGCAGCAGTGGCATATTGTTCTGGTGAGATGCTTTGTTGTTGAGGGGCATAATTTTGCGTTTGCTGCTGCTGTTGTTGTTGTTGTTGTTGGTGCTGATATGGGGCTGGGGCTAGTGCTTTTCTGGTAGCTGATGCAGTATATGTGCTAGCACTTGCAACAGTCTTCTTGAATCTTGGAGTGTAGTCCAGCTCTCCAACAGCTACAGACTTCTTCTTTGGTTTCTTTGGGTTAACGGAATTGGACTGTAGACCACGTCTAACCTGAACAGTACCCGATTTGTAGAAATCGGCGTATAGAGGGGCTGTCTCTGAAATAGCCGTCTTGATGGTGTGGTATTTCCCTGGTTTCTTTTGATATCTGATAGTGCTATCAATTTCCACCCTAATACCAGAGTTTAATTGTCTCAGTTGAGTTAGCAGCTCAGTTTTGAAAACCAAGTTGATGAACGCATCTGGAACAGTTGAGTTTTTTAAAGACAAGGCCACCCAGTTGTCCTGCAAATTGGACAACCCCACATAGTTGATGTTGATGACAGGGATGTTGGCATCAACATGGTATGAGATTCTTTTGTCAACAACTTGATGAGACACAATGTAGACAGAATTCTTGGTCAGGAACAGATGTTTTGGGATACGTTGAGAAGATCTTCCAAACTTTGCTTGCAACTGTTCAATGTCAGAAGAAAATACAACACGGTCAGTGATCCCGGCTTGTTGCTTGATGAAGTTACCCTTAGACCTTGGTTCATTGGCATTCAGATAGTCACCCATAAACTGTCTATAACCCAGCATAGACAATCTTCTTCTTTCCTTTCTCGAGCCAAGAAGTCTGTTACCTTGGTCTCTCAGTTGCTCATAAACATTACCACCTGTTCTCTCCCTCCAGAATCTCTGAATCTTGATTGCAGAATCAATACGACGTTTCTGGTATCTTCTGAACGCTCTCTGAATACGTGCAGCCATATTGTACCAGTACCTGTCCCTCAAAGTCTCCAATCCAAACAATGTTTCTGGGGTTTTAATAAAAATCTTAGTGGTACCGAGCTGGTACTCAGATTTCGGAATTGCTGAATCCTTCAAAATGAGTTCAATGGCTTCAATTGTCGATCCTTGCCAAATATAATCACCAGCATATGAGGTATGTGCTGAGAGTAGATAGAATCTCTCAACAAACTTCTCAAAAGTTTGACGGTAGGCGAAACCAGCTCTTCTGATGCGAACATTCTCTTTCAAACCCAAGTATTTGATCTGGTGAAGGACTTGCTTGTTGTCGAATTCAGATGGTGACTTGTTCTGGTTTGGTTTGATGGTACGGATGTAAGAAGGTGATGACTTAGACAACGTCTCGACAAGCTCATTGGCAGACTTGATGATACGATCACCTGCAGTAGGTGGACGACGTTTAGAGTCTGTATTCACGGAGTCTGGGAACAAGGTGTGGATGTACTCGTTGGAGGAAGTAGACAACAAACTCAACAAGTCTTTCAACATTTGATCTTTGTTTTTATCAGTCATAGTGCTGATGTCATATGTTACATCACCAGCATAGTGTCTCACTAGAAACTTGGAGGATCTCAATTCAAAATGTTTTGACTGAGAGACCATGTTCAGTCTCTGTGAAAAGGATTGATCCGCAGCTGAAGAGTCCGCATGAGCCGTTGCACATGCATCGTTCAATGCAGCGAAGACACCTGGTGGTCTCTTGGACTCAATTAGATCACAAACAACTTTATTATTGAAGTAATCAATCGGAGTCCATTGAATTTGCTCGCGGACATACTCATCCTGCTCAGATTTCAAAGTCAACTGGATAAAAATCTGCTGCAACTTCTCATTGACGTAGTTGATACACAACTGCTCAAAAGAGTTATGCTCAAAAATCTCGAAACCATAGATATCTAAAATACCAATGGATTTATCTGCACCCGATAGCGTGGTCAGGGACTTGTTCACCCTAGCAACTATCCAGTCAAACAAGTTATTGTAGAGCCCCTTGGCAAGCGCATCTCTCACTGCTGTCGCCTGTGTGATATTAAGAGGGACCTCATAAACAGAGCCACGTCTCATACCATGGGAGGTCTCCATGATTCTCTCAGTGACAGCCTTGTTCAATGCAGTGGCATCAACCTGAAGCAAGTATGCAACGAAATCAGTTACAGAGGTATCTCTGACTTGCGCATTGCCCTCGTTATTTTCAATAAATGAAACGTTTCCAATCCACAGAATAGCAGAAAGGATTCTGAAAATATTATCTTGTTCAGTTTGACTAATACCAATTGTGTTCATGGCTTTGAGAGTGTCTTGGAAGTCCCTAGCATCATCGATACCATCAACGGAGATACAACCAGCGCCTGAAGTGTAAATGTAACGGTCAGGAGTTTGGATACCGAAGTTCTGTCTGTATTGTTCTGGAGCTGCTTTGGTCAGCTGGTAGAAGATGTGGAAGTTTCTCTCATTTTTAATCTGGCCCACAACTCTCTGCTTCTCCAGTAAGTAATTGGTGATGTTACCGCTAACAGGTTCAAATTGGGAGTTGAAGTTAATTTCCAGGTACTTTCCATGCCTGGATGAGTTGTTGTTTCTCAAAGTTTTGGCACACCCGAGCGATTCCAACAAAGGGTTAGTGGCAAGAACAATCTCCTTGATGTGTTGGATCTGTTGAGATGAAGAGGTGGAGCCTGAAACAGAGGAAATATACTGCATGATTCTCTTGGCAGCCTCAGTCTTACCGGCACCAGACTCACCAGAAATGATAACACACTGACTTTCATTGTAAGCCTTTAAGTTGTAGAACATGGACTCAGCAATAGCAAAGACATGGGGAGGCATTTCCAAACGGTTCTTGCCCCTGTACGAATCAAGCACAGCCTCTGTGTAAATACCCAAATCCCTGAAAGGATTCACAGAGATCAGCACATGTCCGATATACGTGTAAATCGATTGGGCGTTGAAACGCTTGTGTAGATTCTCATTGATGGCCTCGTCTGTGATAGTTGTCAAAAGCGTCAAATCCGAAACGCCCACTTCACGCTTCTTTCCAACATCAAAAGTGGCTTTCTGCACACCGTTCTTGCGCGGTGGCTGTTGCTTCTCGGTCTTATTTCTGCGTTTGACAATAGCCATTGTCTCTATCCGTCTTTAGTACCTTGTTTTGACGTTAAAGAAGGCACCCACCAGCTTGTTTCAATCCAACTACTTGTTGATTTGAAAATGGAAACTGCGGATTGTGCTTCGGATTTCGCTTACGTAAATAAATCTCATCTCGATTTACCCGGCCTTAGATAACGTCACGTGACTATAGTTTTCAGTTCATCCTTTTTTTTATTTTTTTTGCTCTGGTTTAGTTATCTCAAACAGTCGTGAGATGCAGATGAAGTGTTAAGAAAGACCTCTCAGATTCGTGATAATACACAGTGATAGAGAAGATAGTTCGAGGTTCAAAGATAGGTTCTGAAGTTGCTCTCTGACTATACTAAAGCTCTCCCAATTCTTTACTGCCCCCTCCCCCAATTGTGGCGTCAAGGTGCAAGGACCCTTCCTTTTTCAAAGCCCGACGTGTCCATAGTCATCAACAACAGTTCCAAACACAATCAACGACATCCCCCACTCATTCACTTCGTCACCTCTGTTGAAAGCATGCTAGTAAAAGAACAACAGAAGGTCCAAGACCTTGAACTTGAGCAGCTCACTCCTTCCTCGGGCACTGGATCATCTCCATCGCCATCTGATGGTCTCAGAGTTCCTGATTCTGGCCTAAGAGCTTGGACAGTGGTGTTTGGCTGCATGTTTGTCTCCACGATGACGTTTGGGATGATCAACTCTTATGCTGTCTTCCAAACTCACTATGAAACAGTCCTATTTCCCACCACGCCGTCGTGGAAACTAAGTATCATTGGTGCTTCACAAGCGTCAGGGATATACTTTGTAACTCCATTGGCCATACCTTTACACCATGCGTTTGGAATGCGATGGGTTCTGTGTCTTGGGGGTACAATGCTCGTCATTTCTTTCCTCGGTCTGAGCTCAATGGACGAAATTCAAGGCCAATTGTGGAAGTGCTACCTGTTCCAAGGTATGTTCTTCTTGGTTGGGAGCGGACTTCTGTTTCCACCAGTGATGTTGACCCCGATAGAATGGTTTGACAAGAACAAGGCGCTTGCTCTTGGAGTATCTCAATCGGGCGTAGGTATAGGTGGTACAATGTGGCCACTGGTATTCAAGAAAGTGGTGCAGACATATGGCTTCAAATGGACAATGAGATGCTTCGGGTTGATGTACGTTCCTCTCAGTCTTGGTGCTATAATCTTCATTCCGCAGACATTACCTTCAAGATATGTCAGACCAGGTGTTAATGTAATGAGCAATTCCCGTTTCGATCCCCAAAAGATCAAGGTACTACATCTCACCTATTGGAACATGTTCAAACATTGGATAGGTGTGCTGAGAAGCAGCCTGAGATACGACAGCATTCTGGTTCTCAATCTAATTGGAATGTTTGGTTCATACCCAGCTATCTTCTACATTGATTATTACGCCACCACGCTCTTTGGCCGCCATGCCCCAGGTTCAAGTCTCACAAAATGGATCATTGTGATGTACAACATCATGGGTATACCGGGGCGTATTGTTCCTGCATTCGTTGCTGACAAGATCGGAAGAGTTAATGTTCTGATAATGTGCATTGGAGCCAGCGGAGTATCAATCCTGGCCCTGTGGCTCACTTCGGTCAAGTTGGAGTTGATGTCCTTGTTCATTACATTCGCTGTCTGTTTTGGCTTTGCCATCGGACCATTTTTCAGTCTATTTCCAGCTTGTCTATCCCAGTTGTTTGGTCCAACTGAAAGTCAATACAGGATTGGACTGTTTCTACTCAGCTCAACACCAGGACCCATTTTGGGATCTGTCATCGCAGGAAAGTTCATTAAGAAGGGCCAGGCCTTTGACATTCTGATGGATAGTTTTGTGAAACTGTGTATATACTGTGGTGTAATGATGCTAGGAGCAGCAGCTTTACTGGTTATTGTCCGGCTGAGTTTGAAGAGGGGCTTGTTTGTGTTCATCTGAAGGTTTGTGATACTGTGGCCGTACCATTCTCCAGAACTGTGTCAGCTGCTGTCTGCAGTTTGCTTTAATCGCGTGAAAAAGCCAGTCACCTGACATAAAGTTGGGGAAAAGTCATCACCATCACCGATTTCCAAACAGTGCCATCCTGTGCCCCCCTGTGCAGCAATTCTGTCCAGGGTCAGCTCCCCCCTTAGAAGAAATGTATCCAATGGAAAAATGAAGAAAGCATTCGGTGGGTATATGTGGTAAGACCTAATGAGCAATCCCTTCATTCTGTATTTTGTAATCTTTGGGTTCCGCGTGGAAGCAACTCTAGAGCTCGTAAAATGTATGATAATGCCGGAGTTATGTCAATCTCTCTCGCTTTTTGGCTTTAACGTCATTAGTAATTATCCGAGCCTGATAATCTACATGGCGGTGGTCTCCGCATCCGAGTATTTAAAGGCCCCCTAATGTTCCAATCTCTTGAATCTTTCATGCTCCTAAAACTCCAATAACTATCTATCACACAGCAATGTCAGGAATCTTTGATAAATACCTAAACATGATCAATGGATCAAACAAAACATATGGCCAGATGCACACAGGCACCAATGCAAACAGATTTGTTCACGAAATCCACGGGACGGAACACTCCACCTCAACGAAACGTAAGGGCTCTATTGACTCGATGGCCTCTATCTCTGAAGATGAAGAGATGGCTACTACTAAGATCAAGAAGGTGTTGAGTGAACCAAACAACAGAGTGAACTTTTGATCTCAAAGAGCAGAGCTGGTCTCATGTGGAAGTGTGTTTGAGTTTTAAATTTAATAAATGAAATTATTGCCTTGGCATCCTATGTACATTCTGTTGTTCGTTTATATGATGATGGTACCCACCTACTTCTTATTTCTGCGTTTCTTGCTCATGTTTCTCCATCTTCTCATTGATCAGAATCATTCGCTGTTTGTCAAGCTCTTCTGGGTGTTGCAATCTCAAAATACACTTGTTCATCTCATCTCTTTGTTTCAAGCATTCCCACAGCACCTTGACACCAGCCTTCTTTGAACATTCCGCAAACACCTTGACTTGGGCGTCGCACTCCTTGTAGGCGGATTCTTTCCATCTTTTACGCGCCTCTTTTTCCTCGTTAGGTGTTAGAACCCATACAGGCAGCTTTGCATTGTGTTTCTCCATCGTTCTAGGGGTGATGTATTGGGGAGGGGGTTTCTATTTAGAGCTTCCTTAATGGCATTGATACCTTCTTAAAAAAAAGTCGAATCAGAAAAGGATTTACCTTGCCGCGAATGTTTCCAGATATGGAATATTTACTATTATGGGTATTATACCGTTTTCTATTGTTCTGAACCAAAACAAAAACAAACAAATATTAACATTAATCTATTTTCCTTTAACTCTTCCCCTTGACAGCGCTTTTCAGATAATACTGTAGGTCTTTCGACATGTCATTCAACCCAGCAGAACTCCTCCGAGAAACGATAGACTCTTTCTCTATTGAGACAGATCTTGAAACCATTGACAGAATCCAAGAATCCGTCAGAATACTACAGGCCGAACGCGATAAAGAGGTATCCATCACAAGGTCAGAGCTAGCGCAACTCAGCGGATCTTTAAGACAACAACAAAGTGACGTTGATGAGTTGGGCATCGATCCCAAGAGATCTGAAATCAGGGAACGTATCAAAGACCAAGCAAAGCAGGAACTTGAAATCAGTAAGAATCTGAAGAGTATGAGTCTAGAGAAACAAGAACTTAGTGCAAAACTCAGTCAGCTTGTGGATGACTTTGCTCAGCTCGCTAAGGACCTTGATAGAGCACAATCTACATCATTGGATGAGAGTGAACAACAAGAGCTGGACTCGTTGGTATTGAAGTTAATGGTGTATCGGAAGTTAGGTATCAAGTTGGATCTACAGAAAAGAGTTGCAGTGATGTTCAACAAAGAAAGGAACCTGACAGACTACCTCGACTATGGCGATGACCAGTACAGTGATTTCTTTGTGACAAATTACATTTGGGACCGGATTGGTAGGTGATAAGTTCATGAGATTAACATCTAGTATGTACATGGCGCCAAATTCACAATAATGGTAAATGATAAAATTAAGCGTAGTGAACGAAGTGTGTGGTGATTTGTCGTAATAGTTCAAAAGTGTTCTGGGTTGACCCTTTGAGAGATTTTGGTCCATTTTGGTGATCTGTGTACGCTCTTTCTGTAACCTTTTGAGTACTTATTGTACACAGTGTACTTATCAGCTGGCTTCATTTCACTCTCCTTTGGGAAACGAGAGTACTTATCCAGAAGGTTCTCGTAGCTGGCAGCCTCGATTTTGGTATCCTTCTTAAGGGCGGACAGGACAGCATCGACAACCTTGTCCACCTGCTGTAGACGTTGTCTGTGGCGCTGCTTCTGGTGTGACGACATAGTGTAAGGGATCTTCCAAAGAAGACCACCAAGTGAGGGGTTAGTGGCTCTGAATGCACCGAACATGAGGAGTAGACTTCGTTTATAGGTTCTACACAAAACAGTTTGACTGGCTCATTCTTGTCGACCATTCAAAAAATAAGCCAAAATTTTTAAGAATGATGACTCAGCTATTATGTAACGATCATGGGGTCCTGGTTTTTTTTTTTTTTTGTCATTTCGGTGTCAAATCAAAACAAAAAAAAGCAGATGTCAAACGCACTGGATCCGACTTTACATCAAACCCTTTACATCGTGAGAAAATGCCTCCACAGTCACTTAAGCAGCGCCAGCTCTCCCGTCTACATGCGCAGCTAGCTCAACTGGAATCCAATATCTCAGAAATGGATGGTTTGCTGCGGATAACCTGTTTCCAAGGAGATCACATCCTGAAGCTAGGTCTGATGCAAGGCGGTCTCTTTATGGCTAGTCACAAGGTATTCGAAGAAGAGGCGAGAGAACAGTAGATTTCTATGAAGCACAAGAAGTTGATGTTTAGCAGAAACTGCCGAGGGTAATTGAAAGTGTATTTATTTCTATGGGGCCCAACAGCTTTGATTGAACATGGTGGGAACAGATCGAACACTGGAGATCCTAGAGAAAAACCGCTACTGCTCCGCTGCTATCTTTTGACACAATCACACCTTTCAATCGATTAATGATGATAATTAGTGACTATCTGGAAGAGCTGGCTATAGAACCGCGATTTGTATTGTCTAGAAGGGTTGACTTGTTTTGTTCGACAAAAAGCTCCAAGGTGTATAGAATATGCTAGGCAATGCCGACTATGCCTCTGCGAAGTACCTCAGGTGAAAGCAATCAGCACCAACACAGGTAGAATATCGCCTTTTCGAGCTTATCTCCTCTCTTTCAGAACAAGTGACAAGTGACTAATCGCTGATGTAATCTGCGTTGTTGCTTGTCGCTATATATGATCCCCCAAGCTTTTTCCTTCCACCTTTGAACCCTTTTCCAAGATTCAGAAGTAACGTGTATCAAGAGCGTTGAAGCACGCAAGGAACATCTACAGAGCAGCAAAATCATGCCTCAACACCTTCCAATAAAACCACATCCTTCGCAGGCTTCGCAGGTGCCCTTGCAACCCTTACTTCCCCATAAGCCCCAGCCATCATCATCACCTGCATCAATATCTGCCAGTACCACAAGCAGCCACAAGCCGCTCATGCCCATCGCACCACTCCTCGCACCCAAGCCCTCGTCACATGTCACAGGAAGTGCGGTGAAGGGCCCTGGGATTATGACAAGCAGACAGTGGGTGCTTCCACCGAGACCAAAAGCTGGACGAAAGCCAACTACTGGCAGCGGGTCCAGCTCAAACAACAACAGCAATAACGCCACATCGAATCATAATCACACCTCAAACAGCGCAGTTAGTACTCACAAGGGTCAAAACTTTTTGGATCTGACCAGCCATTCAACTAGTGATGTTATTAGCAGGAAGAACAGTCTATCTTCTCTGAGCACCAATATATCCACGTTACAGATCTCAAATATGACCGAGTCTCGCCAGAGTGAACTGGACTCAGCCACCGAGGAAAATCTCAAGCTCAAGAATATCATATCTCGTCTCAAGCACGAAATCGACGCGTTGAAGAAAGATCTGGGACAACCGACAGGCGTCGCTGATGGTGGGGTTGACTTGAGTCCTACAATAAATCCAGTGATTATCTCACAAAGAACAGGGAAAATAAAGAGGCAATATAAAAAGAAGGCAAAGAAGATCCCAGAGGATACCCCGTCGCCTATTTCGCTAAATGAAGTGAACCAGGCAGTTGCGGCATCAACAAGTGACATACCGAATATTGATGAAATTTTGAATGGGAAGAGGTGCAAAAAGCCCAAACGAGCGAGCGCTAAGGTGAAGAAAGAAACGGCGGAGGAGTTCGATGTGCTTTCCCGGAGCACCACCACCACTACAATGGCCACTCAGGATTCCTCTGATGCGTTCAGAGATGACATCAGCCAGTGGTTTGACCAACACATCACTGACCCCCAAGACTACGAATTTCTGGATCTCGAGGCAGAACTGACCGCCACCCTAAAGTAATGAGAAACGAATACCGCTACCTTTCTTGTAAATAAATACCGTATATGAATATAAAATGAACAATGTTATTGTGAATTAGAAGAAGGAGTAAGCTAAGGTAGCCAATGTCGAGACTGCCAACACAGCGTAACCAGTTCTGTAAACACCCTTCAAGGTTAGCTCCTTACCAGCATCCCAAACCAAATGTCTAATACCGTTGGAAAAGTGGAAGAAGAATAGGAAACCTGGTAGGAGTTTAGCACTGAGCTGAGTCCAGGCTGGCAAGCTGTGGAATAGATCGGCAATAGCAGCAGAGTCAACTGGGTGACCGATCAAGGAGCCCAATGCATAGGTGACGGTGACACCGTAGAACCCAGCAGCGAGGACAATACCAGAGACACGGTGCACGGAAGACAAGTACCATGTCAATTGTGGTTGGTAAATGGTCAAGTCTGGAGAGCATGGTCTGTTCTTTCTCTGTTCAATAAGGATGGCATCGTTCTCCACTTGAGAAGTAGCGGTGGTGTTGAGGGTGCGCACTGAGCCACGAGCAGCAAAGGAGGCTGGTCTGGAGAGCAGTCTCTGGGAGATTCTGGAAAGCATTTTGGACTGTGTGAACAAGTGTGTTGATCTTGTGCAAACAAAGTGTTCGATGCTTTCAGAATTTTTCGCCTGGATACTGACCTTCCCGTACAAAACCGGGTCGAGTCTCTCCCCCGAGTCGGCCATTCGCGAGAGTGGCAGCCAATCAACGTGCAGGGATTTTTAATATGGGGAATATTGATTACATCATCAGAATTCAGTGCTCTGGGCTCGTAACCACATGCTCTGTCTTTTTGTGGAAGATCTCTAAAAACAGACGATGAGATGAGCTGATATTTGTCTTTTTTTTTGTTCCACTTGTGAACTCAGAAGGACGAACAGAACGAACCATCCGCCTGTGGTGATACACACACAAGACAAACTCTCTCCTTTGTCTCAGATATCACCGACCATGACTGTCCTTCCTCCACGAAAGAAGCGCAACACAGGGAAGATATCAACCAGTACTATCACTGCTAAGCACCCACTCAATGTTAAACCTTCTGGAAACGCCCTGTTGTTCACAACGAATGAACTTATTGAGCAAAGAAAGAACTCCATGGGATTTTTTGACATGTTGCCAGATGATCTTGTTCTTGATATTCTAGCTCTTTTGGATGATCCAAGGGACCTTTTACGGCTAGCATCAACATCCAAGGTTTTGTATGCCTTCACATATGATGAGGACCTGTGGAGAAAGCTCTACATGAGACTAAGCGCAAAAGATCAGGGTGCTGGTGATTACCCACTGGGGATTGATAGATGGAGAGGATCCTGGAGACGTACCCTCTTAGGAATTGACGATGATGAGGAAGCCAAGATACAGCTTGCTGACGGTTTGTTATGCTCCGACCTACTGTTCAGGCCCTTCCAATGCGCTAATGTGGACTATATGACATTGTTTAAAGATTTAGTCACTGAAGAGCAATTGAGTTATGCAAGTGGTGAAACTATAAACAAGAGTTTTGGCATTGAGAGAATTGCAGAGTCTGATCTTTCTCAAGAGAGGTTCGACGAGGACTACTACCTGAGACCTTTCATCCTGGCAAAGAAGGATGAAAAGAGATGGCCAACTTGGGATGTCGAGTATCTCGTGAACAGATTTCCTAACGTCAAGTTCCGTCAAGAATCCGTACAATGGCCCTTGTCTTTCTACCGCCAGTACTTCCACTCCAACAGAGATGAGTCCCCGCTATATCTTTTTGATTGTCAATCAACTGCTATCAAGCAACTTTCCGACGAATACACTGTTCCGTCTATTTTCCAGCATGACTTCTTCTCTCTATTACAACAAGGCCCTGTTAACACAAGACCAGACCACCGCTGGATTATTATTGGTCCAGCAAATTCGGGGTCGACATTCCACAAGGATCCGAACTCAACATCGGCATGGAATGCCAATCTATCTGGTTTGAAACTGTGGGTGATGACTGAGCCAGGGGTGAAACCGCCGGGGATTGACACAGATGCTACCGAATCGGAGGTTACATCGCCCGTTGGAATTGCTGAATGGACTCTATCGGGTTTTTACAATGACTCCTTGAAGTTAGCTGAACAGGGGAAGTGTCTCATTGGATTGACCTTTCCAGGTGAGGTGATGTACGTTCCATCCGGATGGTGGCACACTGTGATCAACTTGGAAGATTCTGTGGCCTTAACCCAGAATTTCATTCCGAAGGGGAACCTGAGCAATGTTCTAGGGTTCCTAAGAGATAAAAAGGAGCAGATTTCAGGTTTCCATATTGGCGAGTTTGTGAGATCATTGAAGGCCTATCTTGAAGTTTCGGGTAAGAATGAACACAGCGAGGTTTTCCAACAATTCCTGACGAGGATTGGTGAACTGGAAAATGACGAGGAAGATATTGGTGAGATGAAACTCTGCGATGAACTACAACTACCAATCTTTGAGTTCTTCAGTGAGTTGATCAAATCAGATGCGAAATACGGGCCCTATCTAGAGAAAGCACTGGGAGATCTCAGGGATCATGAGTTGAAGGAGAAACGAGAGACTAGTACACCAGCTCCCTCAAAGAAGTGGGAGAGTCTTACTGAGAGTGCAACTGCCTCAGAGTCACCTTTCAGCTTCAACTTTGAGGAAAGCGATGATGAATAAAACATGATCCGTATTGTCAAAAACTTATAGTTTATTTCAATATGAATCGACCCAACGATATACCAAAAAAAGAAAAAGAATCACCAGCAACGCACCCACATTTATATCTCCGATGGAAGATGTATGCACACCTCAAGGCTCCATGGTTGGTCACCTCTGTGTGGCCAGATGACCTTGTTTGTTGTTCAATCTAGGGACTGTGAGTTTAACCTTCACTGTTTGTCATCCTTCACAAATTCACGCACCTGGTTGGCACCTGGTTGCCCTCAACGGGCCAGCGTGACAGCGATAGCTCAAGTCTTTGCAAGTCATTTTTCTGTTTGTATCCTTGCGCTCTCTCTGTGTAGTGCAGGCTTCGGTGCTTGGGAATGCTGTGATCTATCACATTGTAGGAGTGCGAGATATGATGAATTCATTGGTGAGAGCGCTACTCCCAACAACCAACTTTTGGAAGGCAGCTCAGCATTCGTTTTTCAACTATCAGTAGGGTATATATCTAGGTAAAACGATACACTAAGAAGCCTAAACGCTCCCTTGAGCGTTCACCCAGTGAAATCACTTCATAGGTCAAATGAAGATCCTTCCTAGTTCCAGTACTGTACACTGTATTCTGCTTAAACGAATGTGAGGATTCTGGAATTATAGATTACGAAAGGAATCACGTAAGCATTCTGGATATTGGTAATGGACATAACGTGTCGAATGAGGTGACGTTGGATGATAGATGA
>JAJMRY010000047.1:0-38492 GCA_030558145.1 Barnettozyma sucrosica
CAGACTACTACTCACATTGAGACCATCAAGCACATTACTGTTGACGATAGCAACGAATTGACTGACACCGAGAGAGCTGAAATGAGCAAAACTTATGCCATGCCACACCTCTCAATGAAGCACATAAGGTGGTTTAGGGCTGTGTGTGTGTGGGTGTGTTTATCCTCTCTATGATGTTCTTCTCATTCTAATTAACTGAGAAACTCTACCTCTGAGACACAGCGGTAGCAGCCTGTGGCTGTGTCTATGTATCGTTGACATTTACATACATGAGCTATGACACCATAAGTCATGAACCATATCCCTTCATTAGTTTGTCACAGGGACTGAGGGGGTTCGAAAATGTGACCGGAACTCTCCGACAGAAAAAATGCAACTTTGGCACCATTTCTCCTTTCTTTCCACAAGCGCAACTATTGACCATCATCAATAACGACAACTTACAAGAGCCCATTAATGAGTATCACCCACGGTAAGCTGACTTGTGGTCAGGACGGAAGCTTCCGCGATGAACAAGGTCGCCATGTGCAGCTGAAAGGCATCAACATTGACGGAGGGAGCAAGTTCCCTAGAGATCCCTATCTACCCAGCCACATCCCAGTCAGTGAGACGTTCTACGACGGCGACAACGTGTCGTTTGTCGGGAGGCCCTGGCCACTAGTTGAAGTAGCTCATCACATCCGCCGCATCAAGTCGATGGGATACAACTCGATCCGGTACATCATCACCTGGGAGGCCATAGAACACAAGGGACCAGGAATCTACGATGAAGAGTTCATTGAGTACACTGTCGAGGTGCTTCGGATCATTGATCAGGTAGGGGGAATCTATGTCTACTTGGACCCGCATCAAGATGTCTGGAGTCGCTGGTGTGGAGGTGACGGGGCCCCGATGTGGACTCTCTATGCTTGTGGTTTGGATCCTAGAGCACTTGTCGCAACTGAGGCAGCCATGGTAGCGAACTCTTTCCCGCATGATCCTGATGCCTATCCAAAAATGCTTTGGACAACAAATTACAAGCGACTCGCTGCGGGGACGATGTATGCTCTTTTCTTTGCTGGTGAGCATTTCGCTCCAAAGTGTGTTATTGATGGAGTTAACATCCAACATTACCTCCAGAGCCATTTTGTCGATGCATTCACTCATCTTGTTGACAGGATCAAAACACTGGCACCTGCCTTATTTGAAATTACTATTTTGGGCATTGAATCGTTGAATGAACCAAACTCTGGCTTCCTAACATTTCCAAACATCAGTGAGATCCCGCACGATCAACCTTTGAGGCTAGGGACTTGCCCAACTATTCTTGAGGCTTTACGTCTTGGAATGGGGATAGCCACTGAAGTTGATCTTTACAAGCTCACCCCTGCTGGACCTGCTAAGGTTGGGACCAAACATGTGGACCCGAACGGGACCAAGGCTTGGGTTGACTCTGATAAGTATGACAAGCATTATGGATTCCAAAGATCTACTGAATGGAAGTTGGGGCAATGCATTTGGTCCCAACATGGCGTATGGGACATTGATTCCCGTCAGCCACTTATCCCAAATTTTTTTGGCATCGCTCCTGATACCAAAGAGAAACTTAACGAGGATGTCTTCATCAACACTTACTTTGTCGACTTCTACTCCTTATTCAGGAAGTCCATTCGCAGGGTCCTTCCAGACACAATTATCTTTATGCAACCACCTCCACTCCGTGCGCCCCCAAAGATCAAGGGTACAGCGCTCCTGGACCGCAACACTGTTATTTGCCTCCATTACTACGATGGAATGTCGTTGATCTTCAAGACCTGGAATCGCTTATTTAACGTGAACACACTCGGCATCATTCGTGGTCAATACTACACGCCCATCCTCAGTCTGATGCTCGGTGAAGGAAGCATCCGCCGCAGTTTCAGAAACCAGCTTGCTGAGATGAAGAAAGAATGTATGGAGAATCTAGGAGCCGACGTTCCCGTTATATTTTCTGAGATTGGTATGCCATTCGACATGGATAGCAAGCGTGCGTATCGAGAAGATGACTTTTCTTCCCAGACATCTGCACTCGACGCCTTGGCTTTTGCCCTTGAAGGCTCCAATCTCTCACATTCGTGGTGGTGTTACACAGCTGAGAATTGCCACAGGTGGGGTGATCGTTTCAACTGTGAAGATTTCTCGTTTTGGTCCCTTGAAAATGACGACACCGGGGACATGGATCCTGAAAGCTCCGCCAATTCAACAATCAATGTTCATTTTCCATCAAGTCACATGAAGGGCTTTGAATTTGAGTATTCTAATTCACTGCCTTCTAGTTCTGGAGGAGGCACCACGGGTGCCTCCTCCTCTGCATGTGACTTCTCCACAGCAGACTTCTCATCATCGCCTGACAGAACCCTTATTGGGTCAGGCAGGTTTAAAGACAAAAGACCCATCAGTGAAGATGACGCCAGTGGTTGCCATGCTGGTATCCGTGCCATTGATGCCGTTGTGCGTCCATACGTCGTTGCCATTGCGGGGAGGTTTCTTAATGCTGTGTTTGACCTGAAGAAGGGGCAGTACACTCTCAAAGTGAAGGGTGATGCGACCTCACCGCATCCTACGGTTATTTACCTTCCAAGTTGGCATTTTGACCACGATGATGTCAAGGTGGAGACTGACTCCGGACGTTTTGTGATTTATCCTGAGAGAGAGATCCTGGAGTGGATCCATGAGGGTGGTATCGGGACCATCAGGATCACTAATCTGAACGCGGTAGGGCGCCAAGAGGGAGGATGGTGTAGTTCGATCTTGGGGTGCTTGCCGTGTTTCAATTCTTAAACGATGCGCGATGTTTTTGACAATGATTACACCTATACACAATGTATGCTTGATGACTTTTCTGCTCAACCTGCTCTAAATCGACTCTTGGTTTTATCTGTCATTGGCCTTGATAGCCTCCACTCGTTCTGATCCTTGGCAAACTTATTGAATAATGGAACTATTCTCTCCTCTTTCTTCTTAGCCACAGTCTTATGTCCATTGACTTCAAACCAATCTGGTGAGATCTCAACCAACCACTTCGGCTCAATGGCAGAAACATGCACCATGTACTCCTTCGTAGTGTTCAAAATGTTGTTGTAGAGCACGTACTGTGTACTATTCCTTATCGAACTCGATGGATGAATATACACCTGTGTCTGCTCCTGCAGGGTCTTGTAGCCTTCATTGTTGTCCCTCTTGGCCACATTCTTGAAAAATCCTGAACACAATGCCTTCCGGACACGATCAGTCTGTGCCCCACAGCTTGTCAGAGGATACTTGAACTTGTTGAAAATACGCACCAGCTGCACTCTAATATCCTGTGCCCGCTTGAGACTTCTCTCCTGGATGAAGTTCTCCTGGCACCAATCTCGGGAGTACTCAGAGTTCACCCAGGCGTTGTAAATATTGAGGTAAGTGAGGTGATCACCATGAGGATGGTTAAACCGGGCTCGCTTCTTGTCAGCAATTTCCTGCTGAGCTTTGGGGCGATGGAAAATGTTGGGAGTTGTAATCATGGCGAATATAGTAATCATCTCATCAGAGCAACCATAATGGATAGATTCAATCAGAGTCTTGGAAATAGTTGGTTCTGCTGGGATGTTGACCAAGTTACGTCCGATAGTGGTGATACGTGACTCATCGTCGATGGCCCCAAGGTAGAAAAGGTCATTGAGGGATAAAAGAATGGATTCTCGTTTTGGTGGATCCATGAATTCAAAATTGAGAAGGTCATTGATCCCAATTGCCTTAAGCATCAGAATAGTGTTACTCAGGTTCTGTCTTTGGATCTCAGGAACAGTGTTTGGTGGCATCTCTTCTTTGTACGCAAGTTCAGTGTAAAGTCTGTAACACTTTCCAGGTCCTGTTCTCCCTGCTCTTCCTGATCTCTGATTAGCCTGTGCTTGAGAAATTGGTTTCACAATAAGCGAGTCCATACCAAGCTTCGAGTCATAAGCGTTGATTTTTGAGAATCCTGGATCAATCACATAAAAAATTCCATCAATGGTCAGTGATGTCTCCGCAATATTGGTGGCCAAGATTACTTTTCTTGATCCCTTTGGTGTCGGTTCAAATATTCTCGATTGCATCTCAGAAGGAAGTGCGGAGTAAACAGGAAGAACAATCAAATCCTCAATGTGATCATCCTGTTGGGTCAATGACTTCATTCTCTCGGAGAGAACCTGTACCGAAGTCTCAATCTCTTCCTGACCCGTCAAGAACACCAAGATGTCTCCCCGAGGTTCCGAGATATGAATTTGCAAAATAGAATCAATACTGGCCTGCAGGTAGTCAAACTCAGGCTCTTTCGTATACAAGATCTCCACAGGGAACGTCCTTCCGGGGATCTCCACAATCGGGCAATCGTTGAAGTAACTGGAGAACTTAGAAGAGTCCAAAGTCGCTGATGTCACAATGATTTTGAGGTCAGGTCTGTTTCTTGCAGCTTGCTTTAGCAGGGCAAATAGAACATCAGTGGCAATGGTTCGCTCATGCGCCTCGTCCAACATGATTGCCGAGTACTTGCTCATATCAGAATCCACCAAGGCTTCTCTTTGCAGCATACCATCTGTCATATACTTTATCCGAGTCTGGGGAGTAGTCTTATCCTCAAATCGGATAGTGTAACCCACCTCTTGTCCCAATCGCACACCCATCTCCTCTGCAACTCTCTTTGCGACAGAAGTAGCTGCAACACGACGTGGCTGCGTACAACCAATGATTCCACCAGCTGCAAATCCTGCCTCGTTGAGATATTGTGTCAGCTGGGTGGTCTTTCCTGAACCAGTTTCACCCACAATGACGACAAATTGGTTCTCTTGAACAGTCTTAATGAGATGATCGCGCATCTGAAACACCGGAAGGGACTCTCTTTGCTCCTTCATCGGTAGATCAGTTCTCTTACCATAAGATACGTGAGCTGGTTTGCGTGTTCCTGACTTCGTAAGATCAACTTCTTCAATCTTAGTCGAACTGCGTAATGGATCATCTGTGGTGTCCGCCCTTGATCTCTTAGACTTGTGCTCTTCGCGAATAGCTTTGATGCGTTGTTCTCTGCGCTCCCTAGCCAGCTGCGAGCCATTCATTGCCACTCTTGTCATCGACCCTTCAGGTAGCTTCTCCACTTTTAAATGTGAGAGATTGTTGAGATCAGAAGGGGCAACACCATCCAAAAAAGGTGCCACCTTCTGCCTCACTTCAACATTCAACTCAACTTCCTCACTGGCATCGCTGTCACTGTAGTTCTCATTAGTTTGTTCATTGAGTTCCGGATAGTCCTTCGCAGACAGTGCCCCTGCAGCGATAAGTTGTCGAATCTCCCAGCGCTCCGGTGATGTCAATCTCTTCTTCACATCAGCACCAGTGGACACATGGAGTTTCCTCCCTCTGTGCTGTTCAAGCTGAATCACTTCACCGGTGAATTGATCAACATCTTTCATAGACAGGCTGAGCCTGTTACCGTCAATCTTGAGTACCTGGACAAACACCTCTTGATCTCTCTTCAAAACATCAGAAGGATGGTTGATCCGCGACTTGTCAATTTGTGAAACATGCAATAAGCCCGATTGTCTTCCCTTGATCCCCAGCAAGTTTACAAAAGCACCGAAATTGGTTATGTTGCTAATGATTCCTCTGTAGACCTTCCGTAGATGTGGTGCCTCATCCCAATCATCACCACCATCTCGTTCTCTAAAATCGGATCTTCTGGGGCTTCTTCTGGGGCTTCGCGAACGGTTTCTTCTGGGTATACTCACATCAAGCGGGTACTCTTCAAGCTTCTTATAGTCCTCCCACTGGTGTAGAAGCTTTTCCCCATCGTATTTGTCCTCTTGCTTGATGATATTGTCATCATTAGCCAATGACAACACATCCTTCTGGGTATGGTGCACTTCCTTGGGTATCACCTTGCCACTGAACCTCTCTTCCCTCTTTACCCCAACACTAGAGCCATTCTCAGCCTCAGACAACCAACGGTGAAGCTTCTTCAGGAACTCTGGGGCCAGCTCTGCACCCATCTCGTCAAGAGATGTAGAGAACTCTTCAAAGGAACGGGACTTTCGGTGAAGCTCTATCACGAACTCAGCAACATCAGCCTCATCTTCTCCAACTGCTGTAAGAATTTCCTGTTTAATATCTTGTAGTGAAGGCATTCTGGACACTGGACACTTCGACATGTTTCCTTCCTGTCTTTGCGCTTGTAGATAACTTTTTGAGGTGCACTTCCGGTTACCCTACTTCGTTTGATCCCACACCATACTCAATTCAAAACTTTCCATAGGGGTTTGAATGAAGATCACAGAGAGAAATGCAGTATGTAACTTCATATGGAATCTAAAATCATAAGAACATCTGTGTCTCATCTACAGCAGAACCGGTTCATAAGTAATAGCCCTTCTATTACTGCAGCAATTCACAAAAGGCAAACTATTATACACTGAAAGCATCTCCCTGTTCTTTTTACATATCCACTTCTCTAATACCGTTCTTGTCCACCACTTTGATCTGCTTCTAGTTAGTTGCAATGTTCCCAAATTCATGGATAAACAACATGAAATACTCACGAAAAGGCCCTTGAAATCAATTGGCATTCTGGTTTCGAGCTCCTTGGAACAAAGCTTCAATAATTCGAGCCCCTGCTCGGTGGTAAAGTCCGGTCTGTAATGGTGGTCTAACAATGACATAGCATAGAAGGCGGCATATCCGTGGGCAGCATATGGCAAATCCACGTTGGTCCCTAGGTAGTCTAACCAGTTCAACTGAGGCTCGTTCTTCTTGTCATCATAGCCACCTATCAAGACATTCACTTGATATGGTTTCTGTTGATAGGGTTAGTACTCTCTCTGGTGGCGCAAATGATCTACATGTGTACTCACTCTTGATCTCAAAGAATTGGCCAGCGCAGTTCTGGTGAAACTAGCAACCGCCTTTGGACTTAGTTCAAAATTCTCACGGATCCCATACAGCTGTATATTGGCCTGAATGTATTCTGCGAACTGAACTATTATGAGTACTTGTTAGTGGCAAATTCCATTTGAGAGTTGATCATGGGTTGTCGAACAACAACCGATCAATATGTGCACATACCTGTATCACCAGACTCGCCAGTGAAGGCAATAAGTGTGTGGTCACTCAATGCTCTGGTCTTGTCGTCGTTCGAACCGATTATAGAGATACCTCTTGAGACTGCCTTAGAGGTGGCGATAATGACGGCGTCCTTGACCTTGATACCCAGAATAACATCCATTGTGCCTCGTCTGTGTATATGATTGGTTTGCTAGCTGATTGAATAATTTGCAGTGGTAAATTGACTGCAAATGTCTGGTTCTAAAGGGAATATCAATGGAAGATTAAATGGTCGAGCTGTGTGGTGACTGAAGGCGTTGGTTGACTGGAGGCGATTTTGATTTTGGTGGCAATTTCGCGAAGAAACACAGATGATTGTTTATGTAATACATACTGTTTTGTTTCTTGACCACTGGTTTATACTACTCAACTAGAGTAGGTATGGTGCCTGGTGTTTTAACGAGGAGCCCTTGTGTATCCATAGATAATCTGGTGAGATAAGTAGACATTGGTGTCTAAAATACCCAAGTGCTAGCAATCGAGGGTAAAGTATGATACTATGAGGACACAAAGTGCACATAGTTTTGTAATATCGCTTTCGGTTCGAACCCTCCTTGGAGTAGATATTCAAATGATGAGATCTGGGTATACCGCGAAAAGTTAACTGATATCTGACATAATAAAACACGAAATCAGGAAAACGCGAAAGAGCTTTTCGCGTCTGGTTTTAGATTCAAAGAGCCAACAAAACACAGACATTAGTCAATCAGCATTAGTGGCTTCGATTCCAAGATGCCAGATTTGAGTGAGCCGACAGATCTCCCCCCACTACCAGCCGATTCCAGCACATCATCATCTCCTTTCAAACCCAATGAAACATCAAAGCTAACCCCATCCCCAACCAAGTACATCTCGCCAACTCCTGGTGAAGACGACGCACAACAACAATCAGTAGTGAAGTCCAAGACCCCATCCTCCTCGGATATGGCATACTATTATGAGAAGCTTCTTCCCTTCAGATACGTCTTTCAATGGCTAAACCACTCCCCAAAACCTCAAGTAGACTTCACAATGAGAGAATTTGCATATGAGTACAGATCTGGTGCATACCACCGTTACAATTCCTATCAGACCCTTGAAGACTTCAAAAATGCCGTTGTGAAGGCCAATCCTACCCGTTTCGAAGTTGGTGCAGTGTACTCTGTGAACCCAATCAACAGAAAGACTGTTCCGAAATCTGCGATGAAGCCCCTGGAGAAGGAACTTGTGTTTGATATCGATTTGACCGATTACGATGACATCCGTACGTGTTGCTCCAAGACAGACATCTGCATCAAGTGCTGGCAATTTATTACTGTGGCGACAAAGATCCTGGATAAGGCCCTCAGGGACGACTTTGGCTTTGAGAATATGATCTGGGTCTTTTCTGGAAGACGTGGTGCGCATTGTTGGATAAGCGATAAGAGGGCGAGACTCTTGGATGAATCAAAGAGAAGAGCAATCGTGGAGTATCTGGATATCTTGAAGAATAAGGGATCCAAGAGACTTGCACTGCGTCGTCCATACCACCCACATGTGGAGAGATCTTTCCAAATTGTGAAAAACGAGTTCATACCACTGATCCTCGAGAATCAAGACCCTTGGAGAGATAACTACGATGAACTGCTAGCTAAACTACCTAACGTTAAGGTTAATTCTGCACTAAAGGAGCTTTGGAAATCTAAACCAGGCAGATCAAGTTTTGACAAGTGGAAAGACATTGACGATGTTACTAGGAAAGTGGGTGTGAAACCCCTGGAACAAAAAATAATAGTGGAAGCCAAGCAGGACATCATCATGGAGACTTTGTACCCAAGACTGGATGTTGAAGTGTCTAGACAGATGATTCACTTATTGAAGTCTCCATTCTGTATCCATCCAGGTACAGGCAATGTTTGTGTGCCATTCGATACCAATAGACCGTTTGACCCAACAACATCTCCAAATTTGAGACAGATCCAGAAGGAGATTGAGGATTGGGAGCTGGAGAACAGAGATGAAAGAGATAGAAAGGTTTCGGACTATGAAAAGACAAGCTTAAAACCATACGTGGAATTGTTTGGCAAGTTTGTCAACAATCTACTTAAAACTGAAATGGGGTCTGCTAAACGTGAACGTGAAGATGACCTGGAGTTCTAGCTACAGTTTCCTGTAAATACTATTCTGACCATTACCTCAGTTGATTGTAGTTCCTTCTGCTCGTTCAGTCCAAAGTCCTGATCAACCATCACATTGAAATCTTTAACTCACGTTCGATGTGCGACGGGACCTCGAGACTGCTGCTGGCTATATCCCAGACTAGACCCCTCCTAATACATCTCTAGTCCGGCATTTGTCCCAGTCTTTCTAAATTTTGTTAGAAAGCTGCTGCAGGCTCAAACGTTGCAAAAGTGCGCGGCCGCATGTATGTGCATGGTTTCCATGTCCGCAGTGTGGCTTGACGGGGCAGGTGTACATAAATAATAACAAACCAGGAATATGAATCCTAAGAGAACTGGTCTACACTTCATATTGAACAAAATAGTTCCACAAAAGAAAATTGTAAAGTTACAAGGGTTACTAGGGAAATCAGACGCTACTGTCATTTAAACCAGAATATCCATATATCTACCTTTTTTTCTTTACCAGCTCCAGTCAATGGAGTAGAGTGCTATAAACAAACAAGTCAAAGAAAAACACCAGTCAAATCATTACTGACACGATTTAGGCATCAACCTTCTTGATTTTCAATCTGACAGCCTTGACTTGAGTGTAATTGTCCAAAGCCTCTTGACCCATCTCACGACCAATACCTGACTCCTTGTAACCACCGAATGGAACAGAAGGGTGGAAGTCGTTGTAAGTGTTGATCCAAACAATACCAGCCTCCAATCTTTGAGCAGTTTCTAGAGCTCTGTTAACGTTCTCGGTGTGAATACCAGCACCAAGACCGAATTCAGAGTTGTTGGCACGGGCAATCAAATCATCAATGGTCTTGAACTTGGTGACACAGGCAACTGGGCCGAAAATCTCCTCCTTTAGAATGCAGAAGTCATCACCAACGTCGGTGAAGATGGTTGGTTGGACAAATTGACCCTTGGTACCGATACGGTTACCACCGGTTAGCAGGGTGGCACCTTCCTCATGACCCTTCTTAATGTAGTCCAAAACGGTCTCGAATTGGTCTGGGGTGGCTTGGGCACCTTGGTAGACACCCTCCTCGAATGGGTTACCAACCTTCAACTTCTCAACAGCAGCCTTGAAAGCTGGGATGATGGTGTCGTAGATACCTTCTTGGATGTAGATTCTGGAACCGGCACAGCAGACCTCACCAGAGTTGAAGAAAATACCAGTGATCAAGTTTTGGACAGTTGCATCAACGTCAGCGTCGTTGAAGACAATGTTTGGAGACTTACCACCAAGCTCCAAGGTGACCTTCTTCAAGTTGGACTCAGCGGCAGCAATCATGACACGCTTACCGATACCGGTGGAACCGGTGAAGGCAATCTTCTTGATGACTGGGTGACGAAGGATGGCTTCACCACACTTTCTACCGGAACCTGGGATAATGTTAATGACACCCTCTGGGATACCAGCCTCAATGGCCAAAGTGGAAGCGTATAGAGCAGACAATGGAGTGGCAGAAGCTGGCTTCAAGACGACGGTGTTACCGGTGGTCAAAGCTGGACCAATCTTCCAAGCCCACATCATCAATGGGAAGTTCCATGGGATAATGGCACCACAGACACCTAGAGGCTCTCTTCTAGTGTAGTTGAAGTACTCAGAACCAGTGTTAATGGTTCTACCGTCAACCTTGTCAGCCCAACCAGCAGCAGATCTGATGTAGGAGACAACAATACCCAAGTCGTAACGGGCACAGTGCAAGGCCTTACCGTTGTCCAAAGATTCAATGGAGGCCAACAACTCAGCATCACGTTCTAGCAAGTCAGCAAGCTTGTACAAAGCTCTAGATCTGACGGCTGGGTCAACGATGGACCACTTCTTGAAGGCAGCAGAAGCAGCTTGGACAGCCACCTCAACATCGTCATCGTCAGCCTCGTACAAGTCCACAATCTTCTCATCGTTAGATGGGTTGATGACTGGGAAGGTCTTACCGTTCTTCGATGGAACGATCTTGTTGTTGATAAATAGACCAGTTGGCTGCTCGTACTCGAGGCCATTTGGCAAGGTGATCTTGACAGTAGTTGGGACAGACATTTTGGGTATTTCCTTAATAGAAAGAAAGTTGAACAGCAAGTGCTTGAATCTGGGGAAAGATGGCTCTATTTATATTCTGAGATTCGGTGGGGTGCTTTGACGATTACAAATTATTGCCAGTCATTGGGATTCGTAGGACTCCTGTTGGGTTTAGGTAAAGTCAGCCAATCTTGTCTCCGGATTCCTGTTCTCAGGTGGTAAGGGTGATAGGGACTCCGTTGAAAAGATGTGTGGGATTACAATCTCACTCCCGAGTGCTCTACAAACTTTCACAGATATCTGTTCCCTTCATCAATACCTTGACTCCCTCGCATCAACAAGTGTTCCCTTCCATCATTAACACGTATGCGGTTCTTAAGTCCACACCTGCAGCCTGATCGCGATTTGCGAATCTAAATTTCTGGGGCAGGCATTTGGTTCTTACGGACGGGTACTTGCCGTTGACAAGTCCCAACTCTAGAGGGAAACCCTGAAATCGCCGGGCATTTGTTCGACCTCTAGTAGTCCGACATCAGGCGGGGCACGGGTCCTCAATAGCCAAACAGAAACAGAAACAGACTTCACAGTGCCCACCACATATTGGAGCCAATACAAAACACAAACGCCATTCGATCCCTCTATCCTCTTGTCAAGCCATCTTCTTCCCCACACGCCCGCTCCGTTCAACCATCGCCCCTCCCCTAGAATCTCGAATCAGGGGCTACACCCTTTTTTCCTGATCCGGTGCTTCCTAATGTTTCCACTCTTCCCTAAAATCTGGGGAAGAAGTCTAAACACCGAGCCGGTGGAAACATGGGCAAATTCCATTTGATGAGGCTGAATCTGAGAAAAATTGTTGAGCTCGCTTATAAAAGCCACTGCTCTCGGTCGACTGTCACCCATTACGGCTCTGTCAATGGGATATGCTGAACTTCGAAACTTGTGTGACATTAAATTATCAACGGTGGTAATCTCCGTAGCCGTTGGCAATCATGCAGACTGGACTCTGGTTTAAGGTTTTAGGGCTTTGAAATTGTGAGACTTTGGGATACTATCACCGAATGATCCCTCAGTCAGGTGAATCATGGCTCCCAATTCTTAATTCAAAGACTGCGCTGCCATTGCCTCAACGCTTTCTCATTCTTTTGCACCGCCTCTCTATTATGAATAACCACTTCAAGAAACATCTGCACAAATGAAGTGCGAACAACTTATTGAACCTCTACACCTCAAAAGTAGTCCCATCTAATTTTAGGCAACACAATGAGCTACTTGAAGTGCGTGAAGCACTACCATCAGTCGCACCCTTCAAGTCTAGAGAGAGCACAATTTGCTTGAAATGCTTGGACTAAGTATAGACACAAAAAAAGGGGGCCTGAACCTAAATAGCAGAGGTCTGCGACTGGAAAACACAGGATACCAGGATCCGAGCTGAGAGGTCCAGATCATAGTTTCGATTATAGAAAAAGTTCGAGGAGAGGTGGGATTTGAGAGTAATGGATCAAAGATTAGTGGCCAGAAGTCCGATAGGCTCTCATGATGAGACAAACGAGGATGAAAGTGACGGATCATTGCATCGGAACTGGGCAATGGAGAGGCAGAAGCCACTACGTTACCTACACCACTCATCAAGATATCGTTAATTATAATCTACAACACAGTCAGGCCCATTGGTAAACCATCCTGCATCAGCCTCTAGCAACAGCCATCTGCTGTTGCAACTCAGCAACCTCTCCCTTCTTCTGCTCCAAATACTGTTCTAAGATCTGTACTTGAGCCTCCACAGTCTCTACATCAGCCTGGACATCAGACAAGTCCACAGTCTTGGAGTCATTAACCAGCTGTTGCTGCTTATACTTTAACAATTGCTCGAGTTCCCTTCTCACTTGCAGAGTGGTATTGCCTGCCTGCGATGTGCGCTGTTGCTTCTTCAGATCATTATCGCGTTCTAGTGCCGCAATCTTGGACTCCAAGTCTGCTAACTCACGTTTGAGTCTCACCTTCTCCCAGTCAGTATCCTTTGTAGTGGAGAAGTCCGTTCCCTTAGTGTTGTTGATCCCGGAACCGCCAATTCTCGACAAGTAACTGTTGGCAAAGGATTGTTTCGTACCTTGTGCGGTGGCAGCTGAAGGTGTCTGTGATTGATGGACATCGGCCTGGTGTGAGTCGAGTGAGTATTCGGGGGTCTCTTTGGAGAAAGTGGCTCTCAATGACGCAGGGACGCCTCTAGGCATGGCACGGCCAGACTCCCTCTGGTTCAAAATATGTAGGAACACAAGCGTCTGATCACGGTCAATCGTCTCCGATGATCTTGGGTTCACCAAATTCCAAGCAAAACGCGCATCAGTATCAGGGACGTTGCCCAATGTGGTGTAGAGTCCCTCAAGAGACTCAAAAGTGATGCGGCCAAACCGGTCAGCCGCAGAGTTATAGATTTGCTCATAGGTGGACTTATCAGTTGGGGAAATGTACCAGTCAAATTGAGCGCCCTGAGGGTCCTCATCTTCTGAGTCAGAAGAGAGGCGGCCACCTGTGTTGCCTGCTGTGAGCGCCCGCTGGGCCTGTACGAGATGTGCCTTGGATGAAGGAACAAGCCAGTCTGGTAGCGAGGAAGGCAATGACTGGATTGTGCCATTGACCAAGTCGAAGATGAATCGCATGCAAATACAGAACTCTTCAAAGTCCAGATTCCCATCTGCGTCAATGTCAGCGAGAGACCAGATTTGAGAGAGCTGGCTGTCTGGCAATTTGGAGTTCTTCAGGACTGGCTGGACCTGCGCACCTGTAAGCTTGTTATCCTGTGGCTTGAGCCCAGAGAAGATTTCCCAGTATTTCTTAATCTCCCAATCCTCGAGCTTTGGGATCATTTTCGTGCTGTTTGTTGCTCTGTTGGTGTATTGTTTGATGATGACGCTTTTTTCGGGCCTTTGTTCAATCTCTACCACAGTGACTGTTACCCGGCAAATAGGGCTGTGGACCTATGGTCTGGGGTCTAGTCTGTGCGATAATTGAATCGGGTGCAATATGCGGACTAGACTTGGCTCAGGACTCCAAGCTCTACATTCCAGATTTAGGATATCAGCTTAATATCTATCAGCTGGTCATACGTATTCTTGAACCAAAAACTCATGAATCTGGAGGATATGCTGGAAGAGAAAGAAGTATGTGGCTGTGTCCCAAAATTATATTGTGTAACTTTGTGGTTCATAGGAGTAGTAACCTAGTATGCCGTGAACTTCGCAAACTCAAGGATTTCTTCATCCCAAAGTCTTGCTATTGGCTAAGTAGTGCTATCTGTATCTATGTCGTTCTCCAACTTAAGAGTGCAGCGTAATTAGCAAGCTCGTTGATCATCCGTGTACGGGCTGTTGGAAAAAATTCTCAAAGCCTAGAAGATCTACCCAGATACTAACGTGACTCCAGAGCAGAACTTGAGGTCCTAATACATACCTGCGGAGATCAAGTTTCCCCAATCGACCTCTCAATCCCTCTACACATGTCAGAATTGCATCTCCAAGAAAAGTTAACAATCAATCAAATTCGGAATTAGGATTTTTCAATTATCTAATCCTAAGTTGAGCCAGTTCTAAGTGTCCTTACCAATAGTCTCCTCCCTAAAAATCCCAACACGAAAAGTTCACAAAACCCATCACTACGGACAGAAATAGGAAGAACATGGAGTTTTACGGGTAAGTATCGTTTGGGTTTCACGCGTTTATATGAAAATGCTAACAGGATCTTTCTCTCAGGATTCCGCGAGGTACGATACGTTCCCGAGCCCTGGACAAATTGGCAGTCTTGTCCTTGTCCCCAGAGACCACTAACCAGATACAACCAACACCAACAACAAATGGTAAGATCAATGGCTACGTCAATGGCCAAGGCGAGTCATCTAGTGAAACGGGTATCTCTGGGGATTTGTTGAAGTTAGCCAACGCTGTTTCACACCAAGACATATCTGATATTCCAATCACCCATAAAGAATTGGAAATCATCTTTGCCTTGACAAAGGCCAGTGCATTTGTGAATACTTACAAGCAGGCCATTGACTTGTTATCTGTGCTTTCACCATACTTTTTGGAAGCTCCTTTCCAGAGATTCAAGTCTAACCTGAGTCTGCAATTAAGCCCTTCGCCTTGGGATTACTTGACCAAAGAGTTGACCTCTGCTATTGTCATTGTTTCGATAAAATTTCCTGAACTATCCGAAAAGAGAGCAGCCTTGTTCAGGGAATATATCTCCAGGTTCAATGATTCTTCAACCTCCAAGTTGACGAACTACTTCAGTTTACTCGGGTTTCTCAAGTCTTTGATTGATTCCAAAGCAGAATTGCACCCGCAGTCCATCAAGGAAATTCTCCAATTGGTGAACTCAGATTTTCTGGAAAGCATTGAAACCCTAATCGGCAACTCCTTGGAAGATGAACTGGACTACACTTATCTTTTGGAATATCAGACCTATGGTGATGAATTTAACTCGCTTTTATTCAGCAAGTTGATTCAACAACTTTCCAACAAGGTGATCCTATCTACTATCGTCAAGAACGGTGAGCCTCAGCCAAAGGATCTACTTCCATATCTCTTAGAGCTCCTAGCAGTCGACTATGACTCTGAACCTGAGACCCCATCCAAGATTGATGACGTGAAAAAGCTGTTGACTTACAACCTCGATGTGGTTGAATTATTGGCGAAGAATTCTTCAAAACAGATCAGCGACCTTGATGAAGGTGCTGACTATATCAATCTATGCTCAAGTGAGCGTATTGAGCTTGCCTTTGAAACTAAGGGCTTGGCTTTACAGGTCTTGGCTGCCGGTTTGTTGATTGACATTGTTGACCGAGAGCAAGTCACCGAAATCGTTCAAGGTTCATTGGCACATGAGAGTGAAAGTACCCATAAGTCGCTATCTCCAATTGTCATTTCATTAGGTTCCCTATTGATTTACAAAGGTAATAAAGGTATCAGTGGTGATTTGCTTCACACGTTCCCATTGATCATTTCCAACTCTTCACTCTCTGATGAAAAGGTTCTTGTGGAGCAAATCTCGAGAAACTTGGCCCTTGGTCTAAAACCATTGGATCAGGATTCTATTGTCACTACCATCTACTCTTTGGTCAACTTGTTGGCCTCTGAGAGAAATGGTGAACCAACTGCAGCTTTGCGTGATTTGCGATTGAGAACTGCCAGAAGCGCGTTTGGCTCACACAGGATGGGCAGGACATCAAGAGCGAACACCCTTCGCTCTTTGGGCGTTTCCCCGGCTCAAAGCTTTACTTCATCATCGAACTTGAGTGATGAGAGCGAGAAACGGGTCTTTAATAATGCAATCAAAGCTGTAGTGGAGATTGCAAAGCGTTATAATGACACAACCATCACTGTGTTGGCTGTCACCGTTTTATCGCAAAAGTATCAAAAGGTTAACAGAGATCTTGATTTCAGCTTAGTTGAGGGATTGTCTAATATCTCCACGGTTTTAACAGAGAAGGAATTCCTAGTTTTGATTAAGCTCTTTGACCACAACATTGACAGGGCAGATGAAGGGAAAGACTCAGAGCTTATGAAAGCTATTGTTGAAGCCAAGACCAAAATTGCTTCTTCTTTGGAGGGACAATTTGATCACCCTCTTTTCAAGGTGTACCTCAATGAACTTTTGTCGTCAGCCATCACCAAGGGCGATGTACCAACCCTTGACCACCACAGATCCCATGTTGAGATTTCTGGAGTGGGCCAGAAGATTTCGTATGTCTTGAAGCCATTGGCTGCCTTGCTACCTAAGTCTACTCCTTTGGAATTCCCTGATGCCATGGATTCTATCAACCTCTTCCGGAACTTTTGGTTTAATCTGGTTGTCCACGGTTATACTGAAACATCATTATTAACCATTCAGTACAAGAAAGAATTGGAAGTAATTGCCTTCAACTCTCCACCCTTGGCATCAGAACTCCCAAGATTGCATACTGAGACTTCTTTTGAATTGAACACTGTCTTGAGAAGAGGTTCATCCAACCACAACGTCAAAGACCAGAAACACATTATCAGTGGTGTCTCCAATGCTAACAGCTTGGAGTTGCGCACATTATCCTATCCAAAGTTGATGTTCTTATCAGCTACTTCGTTGTTGGAGAACTTAAGAACCAATATTGGAGATTGTTCTGCAATTTTGTACTACTTCTCTGATCCATCTATTGGGAAGGCCAACATCAAGAAGTTTATTGGCTCCATTGCAATTTCTGTGGCCCACAAGTACGTGAAACTTACTGCTCAAGGTGGAAATGAACACTTCACATCAAGCAAAGTTGCAGCTCAGGTCACCAAGATCCTCATCCTGTGTTGTCACAGAAACTATGATTTGCAGGATGCTGCCTTCCAAGTTTCTGATCTATTGCTGGGTAAAATTCCTTCAAGTTTATGCCACCGCCTGAGTTTGTTTACTTTGCTTGACATATTGACGTTGTTGTTTGATGGTATTGTGGACTCTGACAGAAACAAGTATCAACCTCAGAGAGAGTTTAACTTGAAGCACTCTCCTGTGAAGATCACCTTGTCTGATTCTGCTCAGTGGCGAAGAGACACCTTGAATAGGTTCCAAAATAGTTCACATGTTTGGTGTAACTTGTGTTTGAGAAAGAGTTATCAGGATATGAAGAGCTTATTCCAAGCTTACATTTCTGATCTGGGTTTGTCTGAGAGACAAAATGGTGTTGATTTGGGTGTCTCATTTGCTGTTGAGATGGCCGGTACCATCCTACCAACAGACTCTGA
The DNA here is from genome assembly GCA_030558145.1 of Barnettozyma sucrosica. Lineage (NCBI taxonomy): Eukaryota > Fungi > Ascomycota > Saccharomycetes > Phaffomycetales > Phaffomycetaceae > Barnettozyma > Barnettozyma sucrosica. The sequence goes on from JAJMRY010000047.1 coordinate 18,042, forward strand.
GGTTGCAAACTTGGCTACTGTTTCTTTTAGAAAACCCGATGCCATTGCTGCTTTCCTGTCCCAGTACGGCTGGAGAGCCAAGCATCTGACTGATCGTGCCAGCATTTTCACTAATGACGTCGTGAAGATCAAGAACACTAAATTGGCTGAATTAAAGAATGACATCTCTAATGGCGTGAGAGTGTCAGAGCATAGATTGATTGATGTTTTGGATCTGATTGCGTCTGTTTTGATTCTGAGACAAGATGAGTCTGATGGTGCTGGTTTGGTTCACGAGCTGGTTACCCTTCCTTTTGAGTTTCTGACGTCGGATGCCATGAAGGTTGCAACAAATATCTGGCTGGGAATCATCAAGGAACGTCAAGATGATTTATCCTACTTGCTGTTGTCAGAGATTGTCATTTGTTGGCAGAACTCTATCAAAAACCACAAAGGTTTTTTCTCTAAGAAGTACGATCTAGCTGAAGAAGGTTTCTTGAAGATGAGCTATTCCCCATCAAATAGAGATCAGGTGAACTACCAATCCAAGCTGGCTTCCGATTACTTGCAGACCCATCTCCATATTATTCGATTCTTCTCTTCCCACTTCCAAGGTACACTTTTTGAAAGTGATCATCTCTTGAAGATATTTACTGGAGTTGTTTCTGATGGTTTGGAGGGAATGAAAACTGCCAGTGTTCACCCATTCTCTAGATTGATTAGAAGCCAGATGATCAAGTTTTCCCTTGATTTATTGCAATTGCACCTGAAGAATAACTCTAAGTACACCGGTGTCTTGACTGATCTGATTTTTGATGGTGTCTTGTCGTGGTTTGGTAAGACAGGTTATTTCCCTTTTGGTGCGAACAACTTGAAGATTAAGACAGATTTGAGTTTGATGACCGACATCTTTCATCAGATTGTGGCGTTGCCAATCGGGCAAAAGCTACAGAAGAAGAAAGATTTGGTTTGCGTTTTCTTGAGAGATGAAATTAACAAGACTATGATCTGGTTATCTCCTCTGAACCCTACTGAATTCGGTTCCCCTGCACATGTTGTTAATTCCGACTCCGTAAAGTTTGCGTACCAATTGGATCCCCAATTAGCATTTGCATTGGTTGACAGATTCCCAGATGTGGAGAAATCTTTGAAGTCTTTGGTCAACTCGAACCCATCAAGAGCCATCAAGTACAAGCAATGTGTCAAGTATTTACTAGCATCAACACTGAGTTATAAATTCTTGATCTTGGCAAACCCAATATCCCCAACTGACTCCATCAATTTGTTCCAACCACCTTATTTTGAGGATCCGTTTGTGATTCAATACAACATGAGATCTTTGGAGTCTCATGACATCAACTTGACTTTCTTCTATGTTCCACAGATTGTTCAAAGCTTGAGAAATGACCCTCTGGGCTATGTGGCAAGGCTGATTGTTGAAACCGGTAAGGTTGATCAATTGTTTGCTCACCAGATTATCTGGAACATCTTGGCCAACAGATACAAGGATGAAGATGCTACAATCGAAGATCCAATCAAGCCACAGCTGGATAGCGTAATGAACAAGATGATTGCTTCATTCAGTCCACAAGATTTGGTGTTCTACCAAACCGAGTTCAAGTTCTTTAATGAGGTTACTGATATTTCTGGAAAGCTAAAGCCATATATTAAAAAGACTAAAGCTGAAAAGAAGGTCAAAATTGACGAAGAAATGAAGAAGATCGTGGTTGCGGAGAATGTCTATCTTCCTTCGAATCCCGATGGTGTTGTCATTGATATTAACAGAAGCTCTGGTAAGCCGTTACAATCTCACGCGAAGGCGCCATTTATGGCAACTTTCAAGATCCGTAAAGACGAGATCACTGCCGGTGAGGCACATACCATTGAGAAGTGGCAAGGCGCCATCTTCAAGGTTGGCGATGACTGCAGACAAGATGTGTTGGCCCTGCAGTTGATTTCCATTTTCAAGAGTATCTGGGAGAATTGCGGTTTGGACCTCTACTGTTTCCCATACCGTGTCACCGCTACTGCTCCAGGATGTGGTGTGATTGATGTTTTGCCAAACTCCATTTCAAGAGATATGTTGGGTAGAGAAGCTGTCAATGGATTGTATGAGTACTTTGTCACCAAGTTTGGTAACGAGAACTCTATCGAATTCGAGAATGCCAGAAACAACTTTGTTAAATCGTTGGCTGCCTACAGTATCATCTCATACTTGTTACAATTCAAAGACAGACATAATGGTAATATTATGTATGATGACCAAGGTCACATTTTGCACATTGATTTTGGTTTCTGTTTTGACATTGCTCCAGGTGGTGTCACTTTTGAAGCTGTCCCATTCAAGTTGACCAAGGAGATGGTTAGAGTCATGGGTGGTTCTAGCGAAACTGAGTCCTTTAAGATGTTTGAGGACCTATTCATCCAAGGTTTTTTGAGCGCTCGTCCTTTCTTTGAATTGATTATTGGAAACGTCACCCCAATGTTGGATTCTGGGTTGCCATGTTTCAAAGGTGATAAGACAATTAAGAATTTGAGAAACAGGTTCTTCTTGAACAAGAGTGAAAGGGAAGTCATTCATTCATTGAAGGGTTTGATCAAGAAGAGTTATGAGAGCATGTATACCGTTGGTTATGACAAGTTCCAGAAGATGACCAATGGTATTCCATACTAAACACTTTAGTAAAAAAAGGACAGTGTGACTGAATTATGCTACTATAGCTGTAGAAGACCAGAACTACACTCTAGGTTCATAAATGTAAGCCTGAAAATAATGTACACACCAGATTCTAATCCAACTCCACTTGAATTAAGCTCTCATCCTCTACTTCTTCCAGAGAAACCTTTCTAGTCAACTTTGGTAGGGGCGATGCAATAGATTCAGAGTCGCTCTCAGAGTGCTCCGTGTAGATGGACTCAGTATCAGATGAAGCAGAAGCAGAAGTGATCAACTCAGAAGAGGATGTTCTTGACATTGGAATATCGTGCTGCGAATGGGTAAAGTCAATAGGAATAGAGATCACCTCCTTCTTTGCAGCAACAGAGATCTTCGGCGTCTCAGGGGTTTCAGCTTGTTGAGTAGCAACCTTCTCTACTGTTTCCTTCTTCGCTACCTGAGAAACTCGCAAAGCAGGTTTCGCAGCCTTTGGAATAATAACAACCAAGTGGGCTTTCTTAACCACCCACTCCACGCCTTGAACATCAACAGAGCCCTTAGCAAACTTGTAGGTTTTATCAAAACAGTCATCGGAAGAAGAAATCTGAATCAACGTAGAGTCATCCGTGTGTTTATAGATTATGGAGTAGCTCTCAAAATCAGTAGAGTTGTTGCTCTTCTTGATGCGAACTTGGAAGAGGGAAGGTGATTCGTATCCTTGAGCAGACACTGATAGGGGCTTGTGTCTTTGTTGTCTTTGTTCAAGTGGTTGTTGATGTAGCTGTGGCGATGGTGGTTGCTGACGACGTTGCTGATGGCGTTGCTGATGGTGGTGGTGGTGATGGTGGTTGCGCGGCTGATGGCGTTGCTCGTGTCTTGGAGATGGTTTGGATGATTGATCAGTATCAACCAAGTTCAAAATATCAAGCAGCGACCCAGATCTGCAAAAGTTCGAGGAAAGAGGGTAGCGATGTTGTGGAGCAGCACGACAGACCCTGACGCTTGGAGATCTTCTCACAACAGTAGGGCCAGTGCTAAAGAATTGTTCAAACGGTCCCTGAGTAGGGCCAAAAAAAGCCTGGTCATAGGCAGAGTAATAAGATGGTTGGAAAGAGAGCATAACCTTAGAAATTGTTGTTGTTGTTATTATAGATAATGATTTTGAGATGTTCATGAATTGGGCCAGTAAGCCCGTTTCTTTTATATGCCATTGGAAGCATTTGTCATCTCTGTGAAACTACTAGAAATTACTAGAAGCTTTCTGACATATTTAAAAGGTTCCCGAAAAATGTGGAAGTTTCTCGAAAAATTACGTAATATCAATACATAATACCATTGTATATAAATTGGGACTTGAAAGATCCTACCTTTGCAAACACAGTGGTACCTGACCCAATTACACGGCTGATGTGGATGAAAGTAAACACGCTCAGAGAAAATTACTTTCTTCCTTTGAGAGAAACCTCGACAAGCTTCTTTGAAAACTAGCTTTATTTAACTGTCAAATTTTAAGAATTCTCTCACAGAAATACAAGCACATCTGGCTCTTGTGAATACCACATTCAACCTTCTTTCGAAGAGACCTTCATAGAATCTGCAAGTATTCCTGAAAGCTCTTGCTTTCGAGGAATTTGCTATTGACAACAATCTCTGGTACAGGCACTTACCAGTTGAGCGGAATTGACACCTGCGCAGTTATTAACACCATGCATGTCCTTGTTCTGTGGAAGTGGGCTTTTGGAGAAGCTTCTTGAATGACCGTAACCTCATTTCCGTGAGAGCCGTGCTCGTGGCTGACTACATGTTCCGCAACTCAGCTTTAAAAGATGCTTGATTGATATATATACAATGCCAATAATTCAAAGTACAACCTCTCTAGAAAGCACTAATCTATTTCTTCTTCTTGAAAAGACCAAACTTCTTCTTCTTCTCCTCACGCTTATCAAGGTTCACATCAGATATGACTCCCAAAGGTTTTGGTTCCTCAGAAGTAGTAGTATCCTGGCTGATGTCATAGGCATCACCACTCAAGTCGGTACCTGAATTGGATGCCTCTCTAGACTGCAGATGATTCGTCGACGAAGAAGTGGACGGGTTGTTGAAGGAAGATTGTGGAGGCTCATTAAATGAGGAGTGCGAACTGTTACTATTGAAGTTGTGGATTCTTGGCGGTTGACCCAATTGCTGCTGAGTGTGTAGCTGGGAATTCTGTGGCTGTTGTTGTGGTGGTGGGGGTTGAGGGTATGATTGAGGAACAGGCTGGTGCAGATTCATGGCAGAGGGCGAAACCATGGAGTTCAGACGACCACTTGGACCACCAGAGGCTGGAGGGGGTCTCGCGCCTCGGTTTGTAGGGGGGCCGTTAGTAACCATATTGTTGAATCCATCACCGATGTTAGACGTGTTGATTGGGAATGAAGACTTTCTGTTTTTTCTCGAGGTTTTCTTGAACCCACCATTCATTGGCTGGTTGATCCCTTGCACATTAGTGAACATCTGCTCAGATTGTAGCACCGGCATAGTGGATACTCTCCGTGGTTGAGGCTGCGGTGGAACCTTCTGATGCAGCTGAAAATGCTGCTGAGGGTTCTGCTGATGCTGATGGAGCTGGGTCATGCTATTAAATTTGGATTGCAAGTTGTGACCCGGTGGTGGGGGTTGTTGTTGCTGCTGCTGTTGCTGTTGCTGCTGTTGCTGTTGAGGTGGTATTGGGGCCCCAGTTGGACCCCTATTCAGAGTGATGTCATTCAACTTCTTACTCAACTGCATCTCTCTGTTTTTCAGTAGAATTTCTCTTCTTTTCAACTCGAGCTCTCTGGAAGACAACCCAGTCACACCAGGCTTCTCTTTGATACTCCCATTCCCAGCAATGCTTTCCTGTACAGCCTGTTCAGGGGAATGTGGCCCAGGCTGATCAAACTGAGCAGTGTACACTGCAACATCAGTCAAATCACGAAGGTCAGGAGTTCCATCAACAGAAACCTCTCTAGTGATCTGCTGGGTTGCGGCAAGCGGCTGTGGATGTTCCTTCAGATCAGCAAGGTGTCTTCTCAGGTCTTGGGAAGATTTAGCAAGTCTCAACTGTGGCGCGGCTTGCAGTGGTGGTAAAGAGGCCTGCTGTTGTCTTGCCTGCGCCAGTTGACTCTCCAATCTCTGGTTATCCTGTAGCAGCTGCTGGGATCTCAACTCTGATTGTTCAAGCTCCCTCGACTTGGCTTGCAGCTGCTGTTCCATAACTGCTGTATTCGACTTCAGCTGCTCCAGAGACGCAAGCATTGAGCTCGCGTTGCCCAACCGAGTGGTCAACTGCTCATGATTCTGTCTCAACTCTTCATTTTGGATGATCAGCTTCTTAAGTTCGATCTTTTGTTGATCAAATGCAGCTGATTTTGTGTTCAATGACTCGTTTAACTGCTTTAGTTGGGCAGTATTGAGTCTTTGGAAGAAAAGTGAGTTGGCCGAAGAGTTCAGCTTCTCGTACTGACAGATGCTGGCGTATAAGAACTCCAGGTACGGTGTTTTGATGCCGTAATCGTCAGCGAGAAGAATTGGTTGCAGCAGCAGCAAGTCGATGTTCAAACCCAACTTGTGATAAAAGTTGTAGAACAGACTTGGGGATTTGATGAAATCAACATCCGACGAGGCTTCTTTATTGCGATACTCCTCAGACCATGTCTTTAATAAACCGGACTCGTTGTCATAGCCACTTGGCAGTTTGCATCCCATAGTCTTAGCCACTGTTATTAGTTCCGTGACAAGCCCGCTCAGAAGTGGCTTTGCCAATATCTGGTTGGGTAGCATTGCAGGTGTCTTCTCTTCAAAAAGGATGAGAAGAGGGTCAAAGCAAATCCTAGGGATAGCACTCTTCCATTCTTCAATCAAGAATTCGAGGTGCGTCGCTTTCAAGATAACCGTCAAACCATCCGTGTTGTTGTACTGGAGCAGCTTCGCCAATGCATTAAGGTTCTGCTGAGCACTTTTGGAGAACTTGGATGTACTGGTGCCGGATTCCCCGATATAGACCTCTCTTTTGTTCTTAAGAAGAATGTAATAGTTCTCGTGAATTTTTCTAATGTCGATATTGGACAGGATGGAAAAGATGGAGAGTTGCAAGTTGGACGGAAGGGTGTTCTTCAGGAATGGCTCCAAGTTGATGAACCCTGTCGACTCAATGAGAAGGATCGAGTTCTTGTTCAGCAGTGGCGACAAGTTGTTGGCAACGTTGGAGATGTCCTGCAATGATTTTGAGGACACCAGGATAATGTCGAACTTTCTGCCAGCTGGCAACTCCTTGAAGCTGTTCACGAGCACACTGGGTTGCAACTCAAAACTGCCGTACTCATCGCTGATAGATATGGGCTTCTTCACGTTGAGGTCGTCGCTGATAGTGTGAATATTGAACTTCTCAGAGCCCTGAAGCTTCCATAAATAGTAAAACAAGTTGGGGTTGGAGCCCACTGAGAGCACGTTCAACCGATTTGGAGCCATGGATAGGATCTAGTGTACAATAAGGAGCGGCAAGTATGGACTGACTTGAGGGTAGGAGAGGGCACACACACTGTCACTGTCACTGTCACTGCAAACTTTGAGCGGTGAATTGCTGAGATGAGCAAAAACGAGGCAAAGCAGGAACAAGCGGCACAGGACCTAGTTGCCGGCCGACGATTTCAAAAACAAACAAACAAACAAAAGAAAGAGAGGAGAGACCAAGGGCTAACCAGGAGGGAAGGAAAAAGGAAACACTAACAAAAAAAGAGGTGCTACTCGCTAAAGGTTTCAACCGCTTTGCTAAGCTTTCAATGAAGAGAGTGTGTGTGTAAGAGAGAGGGAAAAAAAGCGGTTGTTCGAAGTTGAAGTTGAGGTTCGCCAAAAAAAAAATCAGGCATCTCGAATCTCGATTTTTTTTTTCTTTGACGCTGCGAGCGAAGCTCAGCCAAAAAAAAGAAACGAAAAAGAAAGAGAACTTCCAGATTCGAGTAAAAATAGCTGGAGCTTATGTAATATGTATTATGTAATACTCCATATTGAGAGATAGATGCACGCTTGGCCAGAGAGGAGCAGCCTTTGTGTGGTCTTGTACTGGACTACCCACACCCACACTTCAGTCTCTCCTGCTGTCACTGGTACACTGTGTTGTTGTTGTTGTTGTTGTTGTTGGCCACAAAGCCTAGTTGTCAATATCTGATAGGGGCACACCCCGTGACAGCTTCTCGTTCCTGGCTCATTGTGCACATTGAGCCAGTTGAATACATATACGTACAGACATACTGGCTGGTAACTTAGCAGAACATTGATGCAAACTATCTGAGATAGGGATCAATCAAAACGGACTATACCAATTTGTATGCACGTACAATGATCGATCGAGCTGTTTATTGTTGTCTTCAATTCTTATTTATTCTTGTTGAATTGTTAGCTTTGGAAAAGCGTGACGGCAAATCATCTGGGGGTCAACACCGGCGGATACCCGCCGGTGTGTTCAGACCCCCTGGAACCTACTCCAAACCAGTAAATAACTAGCGAATTGTTCCTTGTAAATTTGTTCGGTCTGCAGTAGGTACTACTACAAGCATGGAGACAGCTCTGGGATCAGCGAAAGACAGTGGAGGCACTTTTGAGCAACTCTGTAAAGTGTAGCTTAGTTCAGCAAGAAGGGGTCGGCAGAGGTATTCTTCGTCCAACTTGAGAATGTCGCTTAGGCTCAGGGACAATCAGCACTCAATCAAGTGCCTGGAGTGCACAGGAGGGAAATAGCTTGTAATTCACTCTCACGCATCCCTTTGTCTTTGTATAGTGGCCCACCACACGATTTGTGTGTATCAGATTCGCGAAAGTCAATCAACTAAAAGAGTTTTTATAAGGCAAGGGAAAAAAAAAAAAAAAAATATTAGGACATAAGGCTCATCGCTCCCATTACTAAATCTCCCTCACTTGTCATTAATCGTAATGAGCCAACAGGAATCACAGCAAGCACAGGAAGAGCAGGAATTTGTCGATGTCAACGAAGTTGAAGAAGTGGTTGTTGAAAGCGCTGTCGATGAACCAGAGCCAATATCTGATGACGAAGAGCTGCCTGATGTAGGAGCATCCCACGAGGGCGGCGCTCATGATGAGGAGCATGGTGACGAAGACCACAAGATCGAGGTCGATATGTCGAATAACTCCTGGGCGTACTTTGACAAACATGAAGATTCCATTTTCACAGTCTTTTCACATCCACAGGTTCCCCTTGTTGTGACTGGTGGTGGTGATAACACTGCGTACCTGTGGACTTCACATTCACAACCTCCAAAGTTCGTACAGCAAATCAAGGGCCACAAGGAGTCCATCATAGCTGGTGCGTTTACTGGTGATGGTGAATTCTTGATTACTGGTGATATGGCGGGGAAGATCATGGTGCATAAGTCGTCTAAGGGTGGACAAGTTTGGAATCTGTTTGCAGAGTTGGAAGAGGTGGAAGAGGTCACTTGGATCATCACTCATCCAACACAACCAGTCTTTGCTTTTGGTGCTGTTGATGGTTCTGTGTGGGTGTATCAGCTGACTCCAACTCTGGAACAAATCATGTCCGGTTTCTCTCACCAGTCGGAGACCACTGCTGGTGTCTTTGTCAACACTGACGACCTTGACAACCTACACTTTGTCACATCCTCCACCGATGGATCTATTGTCGGCTGGAATGCTTACACCGCCCAACCGTACTTCAAGTTGTCTGCGCCAGAGTTCAAAGGCCAAACTTTTCCTTGGATTACACTCTCCCTACAGAAGGGTTCACACCTAATAGCTGCTGGTTCCAATGAGGGAACACTTGCCATCGTAAACGTTTCCAACGGCTCCTTATCAACTACTCTTAAGGTCATCGAGTTGGAGGAGAACCAGGATGCTCTTGATGCCAGTATTGAAACTATTTCTTGGAGTGATGGTCTTCCACTGCTTGCCCTTGGTCTTGTTTCCGGTAATGTCATCCTTCTTGATGCAAAAACATGGAGAGAGAGACATCAGATCAAGTTGGATGATGCGGTCACCAAGCTAGAGTTTGTCGCTGGCACACCTTTCTTGATTGCCTCTAGTATGAATGGGAAAGTGTACAAGTGGGACTCGAGAACCGGTGAGGAGTTGTTTGTCGGTGTTGGCCACAACATGGGTGTGTTGGATTTCAGCGTTGTTGAGAAGGGCAACAAGATTATTACTGCGGGTGACGAAGGTGTATCTCTGATCTTTAACACTGATCCAGCTGCGTTGGCCCAACAACAACAACAACAGCAGCAGCAAGTTTATCAGACCATTGATGCAAACCAGGTTGATTAGAAAATAAGAAAAGAACTAATAGATTGCCTACTGTATGTATTTGTATATGTGCCGACACTAACCTAAAGAAAAATGGTCGGTGCGGATAACCACTGCAAGCCTACTACTGCCTCCCTTATGAAGCAGTTATTCAAATATCAAACTGTGGATGATAGACTTCTTCCCTCATCTACAAATGAAAATCACTGACCCAAATCCATTTAGGTCTCAAGTGCCTTTAGTTTATAGGAATTATGCCTGCTGACCTTTGGAGTAGAATTGGAACTGTTGGACATTCTAAAAATGTCCAACAATAGAATGTCCAACTATGTCCGGACCAAGAGAACGAAAAAGATGGTAAGTTAAAAGGAAGAATAACCACACAGCGTACTGTTAACAACTTTCTCTGCCCATTGAGGCCCAACTAGAAAGCTCATTGGGGGTTGACCGGGAACGAGCCACCCCCACCAGAGCATACAACGTTTCAGACTAATCTTCATTGGTAATCTATTGAAGGTTGAAAGATTCTCCTAATTGCTTTGATCTCAATGCCTCACTTTGTTTGGAAGCATGAGTATGCAAAACGATTCCTGTTAGTTCTTCTTACTTTTGATTGAAGGTTCCACACACATCATCACCGCGAATTGAAATTCTTTTGAACAACTTGAATCATTGAACAGTTGACCAAGCAACGACTCAGCTGTCCTTAGCAATATGACGAGGTACACATGCACTACATGCTTGGAGTCCTTGGAAGAGGCTGAGATGCTGAAGCATCTCTCTGCTACCAGGCACAAGTCGATCATCCATGAACCCTCGCAAGAAACACTGGAGTGTGAACAATGCCAGGATACCAACATCCACCAGATGATTATCGTCAGATATGGCGGTCAGGATATGTCGATGCTCTGTCAGCTATGCTTCAATAAAGAGAAAGAGAAGCCATCCACTCAGTACACATTGCAGAATGGATCCATCCTGAAGAACTTGGAGAATTACTTAAAAGTGAGAGACCTAACCTGTGTGCACTGTGACAGTGATTCCCATTTGCACGTAAACAGAAACAAAGTTAGCGATATCGTGTGTTACAAGTGTTTGAAGGAGAGAAATTTGCCCGTAGATTCATATGTCAGTGAAAATGATGACAGCTTCTTGTACGTTATACTTGGAATCATACCGCATGTTAAGACCAACAGCACCACCTCAAAAAAGTTTGACAGAAAGAGAAAGGCCGGGAGAGGAAAGAAAGGCAGATTTGTTAGCAAGGGTAAAGGAGACAAACCAGCAAGAGGCAAAGGAGGATCTGCTGACGGCGGGAGACCAGAAACGCTCAGAAGCTTTAAGGCATTGGACAAGAGAGAGGTCAACAAGTTGAAACCAGCGGATGAGAAGAACTTAAAAATTGACGCGCTCAAGATGCCTATCGTGAAGACCAAGACTAATTCCGGGTCAAAGGATACCAAAAGGGCTTCGACTTCAAAAGGATCCTCTGCTAAAGGTCCTACTGCTGCTAAGGGCACTAAGAATGATAAGAAACCTTCAGGGCCAGAAGAAAGGAAGGGTCAGAACCTGAGTCAGAAACTACGTGCGAAAGAAAAAGGAAGTGCATGGTCTGCTGAATCTTTACATGATCAGAGATCGAACCAGAACCAACAAGTGCACCAGGGCACCCAGTCAAGATTTCAGCCACAGAACCCTGTGAAGACAGAAAATGGCGGATTTAAACCAGCAGGGCGCCAACCACTTCCTCAACAATCAGTTTACTTTGCTGAATCACAAAGCCAGCTCTTCCTCTCAAATCAAGGTCGTTCCTATCAAAATGGGGGCCAAGGGCCTCACCAATCAGGGCAATACCAGTCAGTTCAGCCACACCAGCCAAGCTTTCAAAATCAGGGATCTCCTGCTTCATCTTTTGGCAGATCATACTCGCCTGCTGTAGCTGATATGGTATCACCCGAACAAACTGTCAATATGTCCATCAAAAGAGACCAAAAAAAGCCAGATGTTAGTACTAGAGCGAAGAAGACTTCTACCAAAAAGGAGGCACATAGGACTGATGTCGACAAGAAGGAACATGACAAGAAGAAGAGAACTGATGATTTAACAAATTCAATGAGGGATTTGAAGATTAACTCACAACTTCTAATGTCCGCAAAGGGATCAAAGATGCAGACTAAACCTAGCAAGCCTGGGAAAGATTTCAACTCAAACAGAGATGATAAGGCCAATAGTAAAGCAAAAAAGATTAAAGATGGCAAATCAGCCTTGCAAAAAGAAGGAACACCCATCCCCGAAACAAAGACTGATAAGAATTTCCTCAAGTCGATCCCTGCAGACTTGGAACACGAGGAGTTTGAACATATTCCAAAGTACTTGTCGAATCAACCTCAACTATCTTACGATTCCTTGAACCACTACTTTAAAGAGATGTGCTATCACTTGTACCTTGAGGAGAAACTTGAAACCAACCCGATCACTGACTTCACTATTGAGTTTTCTCAAGACAACAGGAGGTTATTTAAGGTAGTGATTCCTTTTACTGAAGAGATTGAGAAGATGGTTCCTGAGAAGTTCAGAAAGCTGGGGAAACTGCCATTTACTATCAACCAAGCTGTTTTTGTATCTCGCTCTAATGATAAAGATAACATTTGGGAGTGTTTTGTGAAGGATTTCAACTTGGTCACTTACCGTGGTAAGAAGATTGAGGTTTTGCTCGAGTTGTACAAGTGGAACGATGTGGAGAAGTTCCCTGTTGGATCAATGGCTTTGTCTGTCTTGCCATCATCTGCCACAATCAGCAGAATTCTGTTCGCAATGGGCAGAATTGAGAATCCAAAATTTATCAAGATGTTGCTTGGTAAAGAACCAATCCGTCAAATCAACTTCAAGAATTTCCTCAACTTCACGAAAGACACGTTTAATGATTCCCAAAAGGGTGCGATTCAGCATGTTCTGAACAATTCCATAACCGTGCTACAAGGTCCACCTGGTACGGGTAAGACATCGACCATTTACGAGATCATCTTGCAATTGCTTCGGAACTTGAGAACATTTCCAATTTTGGTTGTGGCAGCCTCTAACATTGCCATTGATAACATTGCTGAGAAGTTGAAGAACAACAAGGATTTGAACATCTTGAGAATCGTTTCCAATGAGAAGAACAGGGAGTATAATGAACACCACCACTTGAGTGACATCTGTCTCCACCACAAGGTGTTTGAAATGCTGCCACAGAGAAATAAGGAAACTTTCTTGGACCTAAGATACGGGAGACCAGTGAGCAAGAGTGGTTATAAGAAGATGCTAACAGTGAGTAACACTATTACTGATAAGTTGATTTCTCAAGCACAGGTTATTTTGACAACAACCGTTGTTGCCGGTGGGTTCCAGCTGAAGTCAATTAAGAAGCTTCCTGTTGTCATCATGGATGAGTCTACCCAATCCTCAGAAGCTGCGACTTTGATCCCATTGTCCATGCCAGGAGTTGACAAGTTCATCTTTGTTGGTGATGACAAACAGTTGAGTTCCTTCTCTGATATCCCATACCTTGAGCAATCCTTGTTTGAGCGTGTGTTGAAGAACGGCACATATACACAGCCTCATATGCTCAACGTGCAGTACAGAATGAACCCTGCTATAAGTGCATTTCCAATAAAGAACTTTTACAATGGGATGTTGAGCGATGGTGTCACTGGTGAGCAAAGAACTATCGATTCTGTTCAACCATTGGTGTTTGTTGACCACAAGGGTGACTACAAAGAGAGCAAGGTTTCAAATTACAGAAGAGGAGGTTCTGGTGGATACACCTACACTAATAAGGGTGAAAGCGACCTGATATTGAGAATCCTAAAACACTTTATCCTTGAGAAGTCGGTCAAGAGAGAAAACATCTCTGTGATTACTCCATACTCTGCTCAAAGAGATCTGGTGGCCACTTCTATCCAGCAGGATAAAGTAATTAATCCCGAGGGAAAGGCAATTGAAGAAGAGGTTGACGAGGACTCCTTGACTTCTAAGAAGCCAACAACAATCAAGACCATTGTTGACATTATGGTTTCATCAATTGATGCCTTCCAGGGGCGTGAGAAGGACGTAATAATCTTCTCCTGTGTGAGGTCCAATAAGGAAAATAACATTGGTTTCGTTAAAGACGCGAGAAGATTGAACGTTGCTTTGACTAGAGCAAGATGTGCATTAGTTCTCGTTGGCGATGGGTCCACTATGTCTGAAGGTGACCCATTGTGGAGGAACTTGATGGATCATTTGGACCAGAACAAGATGGTGACCAATATAGAGGGTTACTTTTCATAGAGAATACTAAATAGAGCTACATCCATAGAATAAATGCAACTTTTAAACCTGGAAGTGACAATCTGTGTGCTATTGAAGAGAGATTTCAATCAATGAACCTGAAGCTAACTCTTGAGGCGGGGTGCGGAGAGGGGAGTTCCATTTCCGAGGGCATAATACTTGTCTCCCGGAAGTAGGCTTTTGAATGGGGGTGCACACCTGCCGGTCAATAAACTGTCGAAACAAAGCGATTTGAGACTGTGGAAAAAAAGCGGATTGCATTGAACCCGATAGCCTGTTATAGCCAGTTTATTCGCTCTCTCTGAAATCCAAAACCTCTTAATCTTCTTCAACCATTTCTGCCCGAAGAGTTGCACCCCACTATTTTCAATCTGGTACGCCCACGTTCAACCACCTGATGCCCCTTAAAAAAAAAAAAAAATTCACGCTTTTAGCCCACGAAAAATCAACACGCAGTTGCCATTTTTGGTGGGAGGAGAACGGGTAAAATCAAAAGTCTCCACCACAAACTTTGAACGTCTTCCTCAATTCACCCCAAAATCACCATTGCAATGCTCAGAAACGCTGTTCGCCCAGCTGCCAAAGCCGCTTCCAGACTACCAGCAGCCAATGCTTCTAGAGCCATGGCCACCGAGGGTGAGACCCTGGTGAACATCGAGCTCCCAAGCACCTCTTTTGAAGGGTACGAGTTGGATGTTCCATCTCTCAACTTCACTACCACCAAGGAGACCTTGCTTTCCATGTACAAGGAAATGATTATCATCAGAAGAATGGAGATGGCTTCTGATGCTCTGTACAAGGCCAAAAAGATCAGAGGTTTCTGTCATTTGTCTGTTGGTCAGGAAGCTGTTGCTGTTGGTATCGAGAATGCCATCACTCCAGAGGACACCATCATCACCTCCTACAGATGTCACGGTTTCACCTACTTGCGTGGTGCCCCAGTCAAGGATGTCCTTGCTGAATTGATGGGCCGTCGTTCTGGTGTCTCCTATGGTAAGGGTGGTTCCATGCACATGTATGCGAAGGGCTTCTACGGTGGTAACGGTATCGTTGGTGCCCAGGTTCCTTTGGGTGCTGGTCTTGCCTTTGCCCACAAGTACAGAAACCAGGACAAGGCCACCTTCGCTCTATACGGTGATGGTGCTGCTAACCAAGGTCAGGTCTTTGAGGCCTACAACATGGCCAAGTTATGGAACTTGCCATGTATCTTTGCCTGTGAGAACAACAAATACGGTATGGGTACCTCCGCCGCCCGTTCTTCTGCATTGACCGACTACTACAAGCGTGGTCAGTACATTCCAGGTTTGAAGGTTAACGGTATGGATGTCTTGGCTTGTTACCAAGCCTCCAAGTTTGCTAAAGAGTGGGCTGTCTCTGGTAATGGTCCATTGGTGTTGGAGTACGAGACCTACAGATACGGTGGTCACTCTATGTCTGATCCAGGTACTACCTACAGAACCAGAGAGGAGATTCAACACATGAGATCTAAGAATGATCCAATTGCTGGTTTGAAGTCCAAGTTGTTGGAGTTTGGCTTTGCCACTGAGGAGGAGATTAAGGCTTACGACAAGGCTGCCAGAACGTATGTTGATGAGCAGGTTGAGCTTGCTGATGCTGCCCCAGCTCCAGAGGCCAAGATGTCCATTTTGTTTGAGGATGTTTATGTTCCAGGTTCTGAGGTTCCAACTTTGAGAGGTAGAATCTCTGACGACACTTGGGATTTCACCAAGAATGACTTCTTGAACAAGGTTTACTAATTTTCGATTCTTGTTTATGCTCAATTTACGACTACATAGATATTCCATGCACTGTAGCTCAAGAACATCTATAGTTTGTTTCGGAGACTACTGGTTTGTCTTGCTTTTTTAATAACTCAAATATGTACATTAACTATTTACCTGCAGCAGCAGCGGCAGCAGAAGCCTGTTGCTTCTCAAATTCTGCCTGTTTCTCCATCTGCTTCTTCATCATCTCCTCCTGGGTAGGAAGGTTTCCCTCCACCAAGTCCTTTAGCTTGAAAGTTTCCTTTGGCATCTCAGCTTGTTGCTTCAGTTTGGCCTCCTCTTCCTTAATCAGTCTCTGGAAATGTTGGTAATTCTTGACACCCTCATCGTGGATGGCATCCAATGGGAACTTCTGCTTTATGGTTGGGAGACCAAGCATAGACGTCAAGAAAGAGGCGCTACCCTTCTTGCTTTGCTTACTTTCAAAGTCTTCACGTAGGACAGTAACTCTTTTCTGGAATTCCTCAGGGATTTTGGACTTATCCTTGTAGGAGGCCAAGATTGGTCTGACATCCTTCACCTGCTGAGTGGCAAGGTACTCAAAGAATGGGATCAACTTGATCAACTCGTCATCAGAGCTTCCCATCCACTTATCCAACTTGATGGAGTTCTCCGGTTGTAATTTGATGGAGTCCTCCTCAACATCCAAAATGATAGTCTTGGACAAATCTCTGTTCAACTTGGACAAGTCTTTAATGTGTGCACCATCTCTGTAGAGGCAGTGCTCCTTGAACAATTGGTAACTGATGTAAGCTCTCAATGGGTCCAACTTCTCAATAATCTTTTCGCTGTACATCATGTAGTTCGAACTGAAGATGACAATCTCGTAGTACTGGGACAAGTAACCCAAAAAGTAGTCAACACCAGGTCTCTTGGCAGTTTTCCAACCAGTTTTCTGGCCCCATTCACTGTGAATCAAAAGATCATCTAAGGTCAGGACCAATGTTAGAGGTCTCTTGTAAGGCTCTGGTGGAGAATCTGGAAGTAGGTCTGGGAAAGGTGGATCCTGGAAGTAGGTAAAGATGGAGTTCCAACGAGCATTAAAACGGCCAGAGATGGCATCCAGAGTGTATCCGTTTGGAATTCCCTCTCTCAACTTCTCCTCTTCGTCATCATCCCATTCCCTAGCCAGGTAAGCAGCGCCACCCAAACCAGCAGCAAAGAAACCAAGATAGAACCAGTTGGCAGCCTTCTCACGCTTTATGTCAGTAGAACTCATTGGACGAGAGCGTTTCTTCGTGTCTTTTTCACCACTTTCTCCACTCTCGTTTTTCTCCTTAGCCTCTTCGGCGTCTATACCAGCCTTAGCCAATAGGTCATCTGTGAGGATAGAATCTGGTTTCTTCTTCTCTTGCAAGGACACTCTTGAGGTGTTTATAAATCTTTGTGCCAAAGGAGCAGCAGTTCTTAGACAACCGTAAGTTGTTCTTTGGATAAGAGAACCGGCAAGACGAAGTCTAAGGCTCATTTTGGGTGAGGTTGTACGCCTCGTCACACCTCAACGATCCATTTTTCCATGCTTTTTTCTTCTCCTCCAACTGGGGAAGAGTTCCGAGGGTGAGTGGTATTACCCTCGTAACTTTCCCATTTCGGACAATTCAAAACATTCCTGGTAAATTCCTTTATGGTGCTGCTTGAAAGTACACAAGAATCCTGAAACTTAGGTACTAATAGGTATCTTTTAACTGTGTATCTTTGCTAACAGCATCCAGAAACTTACTCAAGAGGGCTTCTTCTGGGGTTAACCTTTATCTGTCTGTTTAACTGGTACAACATTAGTTGTTGCAATGACTACCATCACCTCCATTTTGGACTCGCTATACGTGAGCACAGCCTCGGAATACAACGATTGTGTGATGGAAGAGATCAAGAACAACAATGAATCGGCTTTGCTGAGGTATGACGATCTTATTGGTCGGGTGAATGGACAGCTGGCTACTCTCAAGGGACAAGTTAATCTCGACACGTTGGCAGCAACAGACAAACTTGCATTGGGGAAAATCCAAGAGATCAAGGCCAAAGCCGTCACAAGAAAGGCATCTTTGAATGAAAGGACGTCAATGAATGAGAGCTATACGGTTAGCAAGAGCAAGAGGCAAGAGGC
This sequence comes from Barnettozyma sucrosica, assembly GCA_030558145.1. Lineage (NCBI taxonomy): Eukaryota > Fungi > Ascomycota > Saccharomycetes > Phaffomycetales > Phaffomycetaceae > Barnettozyma > Barnettozyma sucrosica. The sequence goes on from JAJMRY010000047.1 coordinate 36,163, forward strand.
ATCCAGCTATTCTGGATTTGCGTCGGCTTTCAGGGCACCTGTTGCTGCAAAAGTCGAGTTCAAGGCTCCACCACTACCCTCGCAACCCAAGACACACTCCAATCAAGGTGCAAGAGTGAAATCAACTCCTGTGAGGAAGTCACTTGATCTACCACGCCCAAGATCGTCACTAGAAAACAACAGACCAAGGAACTCTATTGACACATCTAGACCCAGAACTGCGGAAGAGCGCCCTAAATCAGTTGACCTATCTGCCATAAACCAGGCTGCTCTGCTTGCCTGGGATCCTAAACCTAGGACTGTTTCATCGCCTTCTGGTGTGAAACCAGCACCAGTTCTGAAGGGAGAGAACAGTTCACGAAAGAAGTATGAGTACACCAAGCCACAAATCAATACCCAGATTACATTGACTCATGTGAAGAGGCCAAGTCATAAGACTAGAACCTCTTCAAGTGCCAAATCTCCGCAGTTACTGTCCGATGGGTTTCCATCTACGAAGCAAGAAAACAATAGGAAGACAAAGAAGAAGTATAGCAATCCTAAGATTTCCAAGATGATGTCGGAGCTGTCGGGTGTTGATAAGAATGCCGTGGAACAAATTCTGGATGAAATCATGGTGACTGACGGAAATCTACAATGGGATGATCTAGCAGGTTTGACACAAGCTAAAAAGTCGCTGAAAGAGACTGTGGTTTATCCCTTTTTGAGACCCGATCTGTTCAGAGGATTAAGAGAGCCAATAACAGGAATGCTTCTATTTGGACCACCCGGTACTGGTAAAACAATGATTGCCAAAACGGTGGCAAATGAGTCCAATTCAACCTTCTTTTCCATCAGTGCTTCATCACTACTTTCAAAGTACTTGGGAGAGAGTGAGAAGTTGATTCGTGCTTTGTTTTATGTGGCAAAGGCTCTCTCACCATCAATTATTTTCTTTGATGAGATTGACTCGCTGCTAACATCAAGAACAGAGGGAGAGCAAGAATCTTCCCGTCGTGTCAAGACTGAATTCCTGATCCAGTGGTCTTCTTTATCATCTGCTGTGTCTAACAATGGATTAGATGGGGGTACTCCTCGTGTGCTAGTTCTAGCTGCAACAAACCTACCTTGGGCCATTGATGAGGCTGCTAGAAGGAGGTTTTCCAGAAGATTGTACATTCCTCTACCCGAGTTTGATACCCGCTTGTATCAATTGAAGAACCTTCTGAACCATGTTAACCACTCTGTGTCTGAATCTGATTTCATTGTCATTGCTAACATGACAGAAGGATATTCAAACAGTGACTTAACATCGCTAGCCAAAGAGGCAGCCATGGAACCAATCAGAGATCTGGGAGAGGGGCTGATCAATGTCGAAGATAATATGGACATTCGAAGGGTTAATATCGTCGATTTCGAGAGAGCTATGGACACAATCAAGAGAAGTGTGGGTAGTGAAACAATTGGAAGATTCACTCAATGGTCAGCAAGGTATGGAAGCACTGGGGCATAGATGTTATATCTTGAGCAATCATGTTGCAATTACGAGGAATGATACTCGAAACCCTTTCCCGAAGATCATCTGCCTCGTTAGGTATAGTGAAGTCGCCGGATCGAGTGCCCACAATGGGGAACTACAATAATACCAACTCCAGCCCGGCGCGCCTTTATTTGATGATTCGAACAGGATGTGAACCGTTCAAGATTATCGTTCTTCGAATACTTTAGACTTCTTTGAAACTTCGTATCAAGCTCACAGGGTCGTACGTACTATCTTATCACATTCATGACTTTTTAGTCAGCAGTATCTACTTTACATCTTGACTAACAGGAACTGTTTGATTGATGACATGGACAGGACTTCAAGGAAACTCGAAAGGCTAAATACAACAGGAAATCCAATACTTTTAAAATAATTCTGATATATATTATTCTGTTACGAATAAACTACCTAACCAATCTCAGTTCTGTGTAACTGTGGAGTTAGGGATTCTTTTGTGTGGTCGTAGACGATAGTATATCGCACTGCTTCTTCCTCAACTGTAGTTTAAAGTTCTAATTTCTTTAAACGCGCTGTAAGTTGTTCGCTTTCTGGTGGCGGTTAACAATTAGAACCGTAGCAATCTTCTTCAACCAATACAGCTGCAATACACGTCCAGTTGGGGTAGAAATTAGAGATCTTGAGATTCTGGGGAGCAAGCTCTATCTCAAAGCTGAACATGCTTCTATAACCGACAGGCTAATCATGTGAGGATTCTGGAATTATAGATTACGAAAGGAATCACGTAAGCATTCTGGATATTGGTAATGGACATAACGTGTCGAATGAGGTGACGTTGGATGATAGATGA
>JAJMRY010000048.1:0-35392 GCA_030558145.1 Barnettozyma sucrosica
GTCGTCATCTTCAGAAGCCTCATCAGAAGCGTCTCAAGAGTCTGATTTGTCGTCATCTTCAGAAGCCTCTTCAGAAGCCTCATCAGAAGCCTCTTCAGAAGCCTCTTCAGAAGCCTCATCAGAAGCCTCTTCAGAAGCCTCATCAGAAGCCTCATCAGAAGCGTCTCAAGAGTCTGATTTGTCGTCATCTTCAGAAGCCTCTTCAGAAGCCTCATCAGAAGCGTCTCAAGAGTCTGATTTGTCGTCATCTTCAGAAGCCTCTTCAGAAGCGTCTCAAGAGTCTGATTTGTCGTCATCCTCAGAAGCCTCATCAGAAGCCTCATCAGAAGCTTCTCAAGAGTCTGATTTGTCGTCATCTTCAGAAGCCTCATCAGAAGCCTCATCAGAAGCTTCTCAAGAGTCTGATTTGTCGTCATCTTCAGAAGCCTCATCAGAAACGTCTCAAGAGTCTGATTTGTCGTCATCCTCAGAAGCCTCTTCAGAAGCCTCTTCAGAAGCCTCATCAGAAGCCTCTTCAGAAGCCTCATCAGAAGCCTCTTCAGAAGCCTCATCAGAAGCCTCTTCAGAAGCCTCATCAGAAGCGTCTCAAGAGTCTGATTTGTCGTCATCCTCAGAAGCCTCTTCAGAAGCCTCGTCACAGGCATCTCAAGAGTCTGATTTGTCGTCATCCTCAGAAGCTTCCTCAGAGGCCTCGTCACAAGCATCACAAGAGTCTGATTTATCGTCGTTCTCAGAGACCTCAGAAGTATCTGAAAGCCGTGAGTCGTCTTCTTCATCAGAATTTGCTGAGGAATCTTCCCAACCTGAGGCTTCTTCTGGATCCGGCTCTTTCTCAGCTGAGGTTTCATCGGTATCTTCTTCGTCGGAGGGTTCTTCTGCCGCTTTTGCTGGGTCTTCATCTGTGCAATCTTCCTCTTCTGCCAATGAACTACCAGACCCTTCTTTGTCCAATACTGCTTCCTCTTACACCTCGGAAGTCTCTGATTCTTTGTCACCTTCGAAGTCTTCTTCAACAGGCGAGTCTTCTTTGTCCACAACCTTATACTCTTCAACAATGTCTATATCATCTGAGTCCGTTTCAATTTCCCACTCTTCTTCCGAATCTGGACCTTCAATTCAATCAACCTCTTTATCATTGGCCCCAACCATCACTGGTTCATATGAAAATGGCCAATTGAAAGTTGAGATTTCTGTTCCAGGTGGTCTTGGTCCATGGGCAGGGGTTGCTGTCTCGGGTACGGCTGACCCATCCTACACATTCCAAGAACTTGCAGCCTTTGTTGGTGAAGAGCAAGTTAGCCCAGCGGTGACTTTCAGTCCGGAGGTCTACTCGGTTGCATATAATGAGCCAATTTCTGACAACAGCCAATTCAAATTGTTCTTGATTTCTCAGCCAGTTAAGGGCGACTCATTTACTTTTAAGGCTCTTGTTGAGATTGATCTCGGTGCTGCCAGATTTGCCAAGTTCTCCAAGAGAGAGGTTCTGACATGGGAATTAGAGTTCACAGTGGAGCCTAATGGTTCATTATCCAGATCAAGCGCTGGGCTGACATCTTCTAACTCCATTTCTGGCGCTGCAACTTCTTCCAGTGTCATCTCAACTTCCAGTATGATTAACACCCCCGTTGTCACTGTGGTCACAGTTACAGATACTTCTTCCATTGTTACACTCACCATTACTGAACCTTGTACCACTTTCACCATTGTTAAGAATGATGGCTCCAACGAGACTAGAGTCGTCACCAAGGTACCAACCACAGACTCCAATGGTCATGCCACTGTTGTAACCGAGATATCCAAGGTTGTTGTTTTCACCAAAAATGATGAGACTGTGACTAAGACTGTTGAGTGCACTAAGTGCATTGCTCCGACGACCAAGATAGCACTTGTTGCACTCGAGACTACTACTGCTCCAGAATCTGGTTCAGCTCAAGGCGCAGGTTCAGGTTCAGGCTCAGGATCAGGTTCTGGATCAGGTTCTGGATCAGGTTCAGCTCCAGGTTCTGGGTTAGGTTCTGGGTCAGGTTCAGGTTCTGGATCAGGTTCAGCTCCAGGTTCTGGTTTAGGTTCTGGGTCAGGTTCAGGTTCTGGATCAGGTTCAGCTCCAGGTTCTGGGTTAGGTTCTGGGTCAGGTTCAGGTTCTGGATCAGGTTCAGCTCCAGGTTCTGGGTTAGGTTCTGGGTCAGGTTCAGGCTCAGGATCAGCTCCAGGTTCAGGTTCTGGGTCAGGTTCAGACTCAGGTTCAGGCTCAGGATCAGCTCCAGGATCAGGTTCAGGTTCTGGATCAGGTTCAGCTCCAGGTTCTGGGTTAGGTTCTGGGTCAGGTTCAGGTTCTGGGTCAGGCTCAGGTTCTGGATCAGGTTCAGCTCCAGGTTCTGGGTTAGGTTCTGGGTCAGGTTCAGCTCCAGGTTCTGGGTTAGGTTCTGGGTCAGGTTCAGGTTCTGGATCAGGTTCAGCTCCAGGTTCTGGGTTAGGTTCTGGGTCAGGTTCAGGCTCTGGATCAGGTTCAGCTCCAGGTTCTGGGTTAGGTTCTGGGTCAGGTTCAGGCTCAGGATCAGCTCCAGGTTCTGGGTCTGGGTCAGGTTCTGGCCAGCTTGGAGCCAATCAAGCTTCAGGTCCAGAGCAGCCTAGTGCCCCTCGTGCCAAACCAACAACAGTTTCAGGCCAACCGGGTTCTCCTGGCGTGAACTCAGCTGAAACTACATTTGTGACAGCTACTATAAATCCTGGCGGTCAAAGCACCACTGGGGCAGGTGGTCATAACACAGCTCCAACAGCGATTGCAAGTGAAGGTGGTGCTTCCCATCATATAAGCAACATGATGCTAGGAGTTATTGGGCTGATTGTTTTGTTCTGAGTCTTCAATTCTTGAATACTTTTTGATTTCGTTCTATTTTCTTTTACTTCTTATACTGTTTCCTTTGGATTACGGCTAAGCCTATGTATTGTCGCTGGTGGTATCCAGCTTGATGATTGAAGATTTCCATTCTACTAGCGTATGTATGTAGGGCTATATGCCGAAGAATTGGGGAAAATTGAAAGCAGAACGATCGTTTTAGATTTGAAGAACGCTGTTCAAGGCCATTTATGATCAACTGGAAGGAGTACCTCTCGATAGTTGTACAGTTTTTATGTTGTAGCTTTGTGCTCGGTTCCACCAATGATTCCTACGGATTCCTGTAAACAGGTGTGCCAATTTTTACGGGAAGATGCGACTAAGAAATGATATGACCAGAAAAGAATTAAATTCTTCAAGGGTCGTCGAGTTCCGCATTTGTTTGGAACAAGAATACGACCGCTGGGAACATGGTGTTTGTACATGTGCACCAGTTCTCCCGAGCCGGAAATTGTGACTATTTGCTAGGCGAAGGCTTATTGGGCAGTCACGGCAATCTTATCGAATCTCTTGGACACGAAGCACTTTAATCAGACTTAAATCAGCGGGCAGAACGATAATATGATGCTACGTCTTGTTTCTTTAAAGACAGCACTACTGGAACGGGGAGTTAGCCGCATCCCCTTCATGCAAGGAGTCTAGCATGTACCGTTGATCGGCCCAATGTGGAAGCTGCGTTGCAGAAAATGGAGAAAAGGGCGTGCATTCACCTACAGCTGCAGCTTGAGTACATACTCTAGCTGATGAATTATGGGACCATTAGTGATCGATAGGCGTTGAGTCTATACTCTTCAGCCTCCTCGTATCTTCCAGTAGATATCCTGGATGTGAACGCAAATGAGACACTCGGCAGTTATGCAATGCTGTTGCAAAACCCTTGCGGCTTGTGCACCATCATCGTCCCACACTTGTTACTGACCAAGCGGTCCCTCAGTTACCAAAGAGCAGAAATGTGACCACAAGCTGAGCCTTTAACTCTTCTAACGAACCCTGTTCTTCCTCAAACCTTAAAATCTATGTCTAAACGAGGAACTTATCACAGCACTGACTCAGCTCCTGCTCCTACTTCTACCTACACTTCTGAAGCTGAAATACCTTTTTCCTCTCTACTTCAATTTCTTCTTCCGCATCTTCGTCAGTTTTAGGTGCTAGTTTTCTATCTTGAACTCTTTCTTCTGAAGCATGTGGCCTTCCCCTCTGTCAATTGAAGCCATTTTCAACAAGAAATCTAAAAGCCCTACCTCCGTTGGCTTAAAGTAAACTGTAACTAGTGCGACTGATACCTCAACCCACTATCCACTACTTGGGAGGAGGAGAATAGGACTAATATCATTAGCGATTCCAAGATTCAACCACAGGCTCCATAGTCATGTCAATATCAATGCTGGGATTTCTTATTTTGTGGTGGTGACAGCTAAAAAGTGAAGATGATAATTAAGGCCGTATGGTGTGAAAGGTGTGCCGCTGATGCCATCTACACAGTTCAACACTTCTTAATTTTCATGTGACTGTGTAAAGGCTATTGGCTCAAGTAAGTCTCACGGTAGTTGAAAAAGCAACCATGCCTTCCTTCCAGGAATGATTACCCAAGAAAAAGAGCCACTATTGGGACCTTGTCATTTCCTACAGTTTCAGACAGAGTCTCATCTACAGCACAATCTGATCTTATTTCCGAAGGATCTGGTACCGACCAAGAGAGGATATTCCCGTCCATTTCGTTGATAGGTTGATCATTATTTCCTTTAATATCACCATTCAATATACTCGTGAGAATAATGACCTTTCGAATTGTTTCTCTTCATGTCATCGTTGTATTCGAGCGATTCCAAGTACCTTAATTGAACCGTCAAGGTGGTCTACAGAAGGTAAATGCAGATTTTCTATCTTCTTCAATATTTCTTTCTTTCTTTCAAATTGAGAGCCATTTAGATAATTTGTGCAAATTGATACTCGATCATCTATCAATGCGAACGTGGGGCCCTTTTGGTCAACGCCATTGTATTCTCCACCCATCCCTCAGCACCCCCTTCCAACAACAGAACATCATACACACTCTGCACAGCACCTCTTTTCTCCCTTTCATAACCAATAATAGCAGCATTCCTCGTTGATGGGATTCTCAACATTTCACGCTCCACTTTCCATCCAACTGCCTTTGCCAGGCCTTCAACATGATCAACTAAAGCAACATAGGTGGAATTCCCCACAGCTTGCTGGCGCTGCTTTTTAACGGGATAGCGGACTCTGGCCCCATTTAAACCATGAGAGCAGCATGGGATCACAAGGAAGGGATATCCCAGCAGTGGAATCCAACACGTGAGTTCGTCGGAGTGGTTCCCAATTATAAAGGTTTCACGGTTGGGAAACTCTGCGGTGTTAACGAAAGGCGACGCCAACAAAGATGCAGATGAATGATACGCAAACGTAGGCACCCCTGGTTCACTTACATTAGGAACTGGAACTTGGAAGACACGGCCGTTGTCCCGTAAGTGCGGAGCAAGGGCAGACACAGCAGGGTGAGGCCGAAGAAGCACTGACGGAACAATAACCTGTTCATGCAAAGCCTGCTGGGTTGATTGTGGGTAAGTCTTCCAGGACTTGCGTGCCCGAGCATCAATCCCTTGCCCAACGAATCCTTCAGAGAGCAACAGGTGCACTAGGAGGCCATTTCCACAGCCAATATCACGGAACTCAAAACTAGTCTTTTCAGTATAGATCTGACCCCACAGTTCAACCAAGAAAGCAGCGATGGCAATGTCTTCAAATACATGTTTCCGTGGATCTGTAGATTCCACCCATTGTTCAACCAGTTCCTTGGAGTATTTCTTTTTTAACGCGATGTAACGATCCTGAAATGCAACTTTGGATACCACACGGTCGTGTTCAACGCGCTTTTGATAACCAGACTGGACTCCCGTGGAGTGTTTCTTTGCAGTTTGGAGGAGTCGTAGTGAAATACGTACATCACGATTATTGGAATCGCCAGCAGGAAATTGACACACAATGGTGGGATCAGTAAATCCAAAAGGCAGATAGTGACAAGAAAGGTGGCCATGGGAAAGGAGGATACCAACTGCTTGTACTGAAGGTAAGTAGAAAGGACAGTCCTCTTGTTTGTCAATGTGAGGATAGTAAATAGTTAGCGTGTCTTCAAACTGTCCACTTTCATCACAATCTAATTGTAGAATCGAACACGTTTGGTTGATGATACTGTCTTTGAAAGGATTACGTGGTACAATTCTTCTCACTATATCCACTTTGGTTCTGTGGAATGGTGTCAATGGCACCTGTTTCACTTCCAAGTCACCCAGGTTCTTCGCCAGTATGACATCCTGAGAGTTAGCTGTAGGGATATCCGGTGGAGAGTCTGCCAATGGGGATCTGACCGAGGTTAATATACCATCTGGGTGGGAAGTGGTGTTCTCTATCATGATATCTGCCCTCAGGATCACGGTCGAGTTGATGTTGGGCTCTCTGATGAGGTTTTGTATCGCCTTTTCAAAGTGAACAGTTTCAAACCTGACTGGTGTTTGAAAGAGGGCCACCCACTCGGGTCCCAGAACAGACGGTGTTCTAGCTAGTGAGATCACAGGAGTAGATTCAGATGGTTCCTGATCGCTCATGTACAGGGGGAGTTCGTCTTTTGGGTGAGCCTGTGACCTGTTTATGTCAGATTCTGAATTTTTTTTTCTCTCCTGTATCGATTTAGGATATATTCGCGAATACAAAAGTCCTAGTTTAATGTACAATGGCGACAGTATCTATATCTCAATGGTTCTATTTACCCTTTCTCACCTGTTTTCTCTTTCTCTTCATTCCAATCAATTTCTTGGTACCCTCATCTAATCCTGACTTTGGCTTATTATCTTCGTTCTTCTTGTCCTCATTAACTGGTGCTTTCTTAGGGCCTTTGTTCATGTTACCCTTTTTGGATGACTGTCTACCCTTCTTGTCGTTCTTGTCCCTCTTTTGCTTCTTTGGAGCAGGTTTTTCTTCTTCTTCTTCTTCTTCTTCCTCCATTTCGCCTTCACCCTCTTTACCTTCTTCAGTAGCATCACCATCCTCCCTCTTTCTCTTCAGCAGACCAGCATCTTTTCTGGCCTGTTCCATCTTCTCTCTTCTTCTCTTAATGATGTTCGCATGTTCAATAGCAAACTCCACAACAAGAATTCTTTTATTGAACTTTTCGCTCTCAACAACTCGTTTCTCGTCGTCGTCAAGTCCTTCCATGATCTCATCTCTAGTAACAGTGTGTGCATTCAACCATCTCAAACCCATAAGAGCTGACTTGTGATCTCTAAATTCCAAGAACCCGTAACCTCTAGATCTACCTTGGTCACCAGAACCTTTAACTTCCATAATGATCTTGGCCTGGCGCACAACACCCTGTTTCTTGGATCTCTTACTCTCCTCATCACCAATCTGCCAGTGCTCCTTCTCAAACTGCGATCTCTTCAGCTCCTCCTTGGATAGAGGCTGTCTCTTCTCCTGTCTCACTTCAGTAGCAAACTGCACCACACCTTTACGACCGAGGGCCTTAAGTGACTTGGCGGTCATTGCTCTAGGCAAGTTTCTAATAGCCAGACGTGTGAGCGAGAGATGCAATGCCGGGTTTTTGTTTAAATGTTGAACACGCAGCTTGTAGGACTTCTCTCTGATTTCAAGATCAGCTGGGGTCAATTTATCTGCAAGACGAGAGTTGGAAGTGATACGACCCTCGTTCAACAGGTAGAGATTTCTGCGGTCTTTTTCACCAGGTGCCTTACCCAAAAGTTCACTTCTCTTTGCTGCATTTTTCTCTGTCAAGCGGGCTGCATTGGCTCTATCAACTGTTGGTGAAATAGACAGGATTCTTCCTTCAAAGACGTACTCTGGGGCAACATCATCTGAAATCAAAATGGAGGTCTGTGAGGAGTCCGGAGCATTTTGTAGACACTTATCATAGACTTCTTGTTCATAGAAGGCAACGAATGCAGTACCACGAGCCAAGCCGGTTTGCTTGTCAATTACTGGTAGAGCATACTTGACAGCACCAAACTTGGAGAAGTGCGCCTTGAGATCATCCTCATCAGTGTCGTAAGGGATGTTACGAACAAAAAGAGAGAAGTTCTCTAGACGGTTCTTTTGCTTGGGTGGAGGTCTCTCGCCCTGTTCATCCTCAACTTCCTGATCCTCTTCTGGTTCGTGGTCTGAGTGGTCAGAATCACTGTCCTCATCTTCGTCTTCATCTTCGTCTCCAGCAACCTCATCGTCCTCCATCTCCTCATCTTCACCATTATTCCCATCGCTGTCATCCTCCTCTTCATCACTGTCCTTAGCATCCACTGGTTGGCCCTGTTGATGCTCCAACCACTTGGACTTCTCTAGGGCAAAATCAACTGCAACCTCTCTTCCCTCAATCTTCAGACCTTGAGATTCCTTAATGGCGCGTTCGGCATTAACGTTCTTCTTCATTGTGACAAAACCAAATCCACTCATCTTGCCACCTTTTCCTCTTGGAATGTACGCATCAGTCACAGCGCCATATTTCGCAAACAGTTTCTTCAACTCCTCTGGATCACGGACACTCCACGGTAAGTTTCTGATAATCAAACGTGCCTTTCTCTTCTCAACTTCTTCACGTGGCTCCCTAACAACGGGAGTAGCAGATCCTGTTCCATTTCTATCTTTACGATCTCTGCGCTTCGCAATATCCACCCTCAGCAGTCTCTTACCTAGCTTGGTCTTGCGGGCAGCCTCAAGCGCAGTCTCAGTGTCCTCATCTTCACCAAAACTAACAAACCCAAACCCTCTGGACTTCCCATCGGTATCGTTAACGACAACAGCGTGCTTCACAGGGCAGAATTGGGAAAAGAAGTCAGACAACTGCTCGCTTGTAACCTCAAAAGGAATGGATCTCACAAACAGAGTCTTTTTGTCTAGGTCATCAGTTGGAGATTCCATCCGTTCACGACTGGAAGTACCACGTGTATCTCTGGCATGTTTGGCAGGTTTAATGTCTGACATGTTGCAAAGTGACAGCCAGCTCTGTGTAGTTCTAGAGAACCAGGTGAAGATGTCTGAACTTCAGTTAAACCGCACAGAACAAATTTTTCCTGGCGATGAGGTTACCCGGGTCAACTTACTTAATTTCTTACATAATACTAGACTACCCTATAATCCACAATGCCACCCACCACCATAAGCAACACGAAATTGCTTCATAGACTTGTTATTTTGAGATAAAACCCAACTCTGTGCTGGCCATAGATACTCCACAACCATAAATTTGCAGCAGCTGAAACTGGAATACAGATTATGCAACGACATACCAGTGATCCGTTGTCACACCAGTCCAGCAAAGGCGCAACATGCTCACCCAAAATGCCCCAACGGCCAGGACAGCACCTTTTCAAGAAACCATCATCCTGCCATCTCCGCATCAATAGATCCCAATCAATCCAATCTCTTCGACTGCCTGATCTTCAGTCTCCACAACCAACGACAAGTGTGTCCCTGGAGTCCCCGGTGCAGGGCACAATACAGCGGAATAGTGCCAGTGACAACCAGAGCATATATTCCCTTAACAATGAGTATGGTCTTGGGCTTAGCAGCCATGGAATGATGATAGATAGTGACCAATTCACGATAAGGACGAATCCAACACTCACAATTTACAGTGATGATGAGCCAGAGAATATTAGTGGGGCAAGGTTCAATGAGAGACTGGAGGAGAGCATGATTGATGGTGAAGGAGGGTTGAGTTTCATTGACGATAAAGGACAAGAACTAACTGGTAAGAAAGACTTTTTCATCCTTTCGAGTGCAGGAAAGCCCATTTACTCCACTTCAGAAGCTACCGGTGAGGTGTTTGCTGGTGTCATACAAACTGTTGTGTCCTCATTCCTACTTGATGGATTATCACTGAAGTCCTTTGTTACCAACGACACCAGATTCACCATCCTGAACCAGTCGCCTATAATCCTCATGGCTGTATCAAGAATTGGAGAAACAGAGGCCGAATTGCTCAATCAATTGGATCTTCTTCACAGTTTTCTTCTCTCCACACTCAGCAAACCGCACATCATGAAGGCCTTCCAGAACAAGGAGGGGTTTGATCTCAGAAAGCACCTTGGTCGTGCAGATATCACTGGTCTTGATCTCCTCTGTCAGGATATGATGTCCTTCAACCCTGGGATCCTTGTTGGTGCATTGCAATCCCTCAAGCTTCGCAATTCTACAAGGGACAAGATAAAGAAAGTTCTGCTCACACATCGTTCCAAATCTTTACTCTATGGCCTGGTTGTGGGACCAGATGGCTGCCTCATCAACATCATGCGTCCAAGAAACCATACTTTGCATACCATTGACCTTCAGATTCTTTTCTCACTTGTGGCAAACCAAGGAAAGTCACAAGATGAAGAACTATGGCTTCCAATATGCCTCCCAAAGTTCAATGCTAACGGATTTCTTTACGCATATGTAAAGTTCATATGCTCAACTGCATTGATCCTCTTGAGCGCTGACAAGGGTGCGTTCTACGAACTACGTGAGGCAGGCACCAAAATGGCGTATGAGCTGAAACAGCGTGGCTTGATGGAGAAGATTCAGGAGAGCTTGAATCATGGACTTGCGGTGAAGGATATTCCTGCTCCATTGATTCATCATTTCATCTTCAAGTCAAAGCGTCACCTGCAATTCATCCAACCCACAACTGGGGTAGCAAATACTAAGAATCTTCGTTCCTACTACCTCAAACTTCATGCTTCCGTCAATAGAGGGAATCGTATTAGTGTGTCTTATTTGAATTGGGAAGGCCAAGGGGAGAAACAAGGTCTAGCTGGCCTGGCTTGGGTTACTCCAAACTATGAATTGTTCTTGATCACTGGAGGTAATACTAGAAGAGATACTTTGGTAAGCAGTGCCAAAGCCATAGCTAATTGGTGTCATAAGTTCGAACAGAGATTATTTGTATGTGAAGGTGCAAAGTTCTAATAAGAAGCAAGGCCACAATTTATCGCATACGATAGTACTGGACTGTAGTAAGTGCTTCCTGAGGTTACTAGGAACTACTGTTGGGAGCCCTGATGCTCGAAGCACGGTAAACGATGCATTTGAAAATTTCCTTGAAAAAAGAATGATCGAAAACCGATAGTCAACAAAAAGCCAAAGCCAACATTGTCAACAGCCACAAATGTTCTCTCTCAGATCTCTTCAGTGGGCATCACTTTATCAACAATCAACCCGTTCACTGTCTTTGCTGTCGAACCTTCATCCACCAGTAAACTCCACCAAGGCATTTAAGCGTGTTGGTAGAGGTCCATCCTCTGGTTATGGTAAGACCTCCAGTCGTGGTCAGAAGGGTCAGAAGGCCCGTGGTACTGTAAAGCCTTGGTTCGAAGGTGGTCAGACGCCTATTGTGAAGCTATTTCCAAAGACCGGTTTCAAACGTGTCACAGCCCCAGATTTGAAGGTTGTTAACCTCACACGTATATCGTCATTCTTGGACAGTGGGAGACTGGTGCTTCAGGAAGGTGAGGTGCTCAATATGAGAAAGATGAAGCAGAGTGGGTTGATCTCTGGTACATTAAGAGACGGTGTCAAGATTTTGGCCTGTGGTAAAGAGAACTTCAATCATGCAATCAAGATTGAAGCAACGAGGGCATCCACTGATGCTATCAGAGCCATCGAAAAAGCAGGTGGTAACTACACTTCTCGTTACTTCTCCAAGTTGTCACTTAGAGCCCACTTGTATCCCCAATACTTTTTGAAGACCAGAGGATACATCCCGTTACCAGCCAGACCAGTGAAGAAGAGTGATGTGCACTACTACAGTAGAGTTGACAAAAGAGGATACTTGGTCAAGGAAAATAACAAACTTTATCAGGCTATCCAGAAAGCTAAGAATTCTGAGCCAAAAATCACCGTTGTCGAGAAGACTACTGTCGAGGAGGATCTTGGTTCCAAGATCAACAATGCTGCCATGGGCTTCCAAAAGTCTGGTATTGTGAGCTTGGCTGCCTTGAAGCTGTGATGAGGGTGACTTGACTTGTACATACGAAACTTCGATTATATAGATTCTTAGTGAGACTCACGTAGCTTAGTACTCAATTCATCAATTCAATGGAGAGTAGGATGAAATCCAAACACAAAAAAAGTTGCGTGGAGAGAGACCCTTCTGGACTGAACAGAAATCAAGCATCTCAACCCAAAACGTTTAACAGGAAGCAAATCTATCTGAAGTTCGCAACCTACGCAGATTTCTACTTCAAGTGAAAATGAAAAAAAAGAAAGTGGTCCCTAGCAGGATCGAACTGCTGATCTTGGCGTTATTAGCACCACGCCTTAACCAACTGGGCCAAGGGACCTTGCTGTGTTTTGTTAGATTGTCCACAAATCCATTATGCGAAAACTTCTTGACTGCAAAAATAAGGTATACGCTCTTGATAGGTATTCAAAGTGTCAGGGTACACATAATGAAAAATTAGAGATTAAACAGAGCTAAGGAGAACCCTAGAGAGGGTTAAAGGTAAAAAAGAAACTAGTGAAACCAGGAGGATAAATTTAACTTAGGAGTTCAAAGTGGGGCAGTGTATCCTAAATGAACTAGAACTTAGTATTCTGTTGTCCTAAGGAATTTTGTGGGATGGGAGAGCTCAATGTACAATCACCTTGGGTGATAGACAATGATGTACTGGGCTTTCTACGCAATTTTTCTGTGTTTAGTGCTTGGCCCTTATCACCTACGGAGTTGGACTATGACCGTAGGCGATAAGAAACCTTCTAAAGCACCGCAGGAGATAAGTAGGCAGTGACACATTCCACAAAATGATATAAAGGATGGCCTGTCGCTTCTTTAGTTTCCGAATTTGCTCTATTCTCACTATTAATCCATAAGAACTTAAATTATTATCACGATGGCGCCAGCTGCTGCTCTTGTCGCTCCATCAAACAAAATGCCCACAGCCTACTGCGAACATCCTCATGAGATCAAACTGGTCAACGAATCTGCCGCCTTACTGAAGGACGTTGTGCTCACAACGTACTCTGATGACCCTTCCATTAAACCGCTGACTATGAACTGGGGCGAGAAAGATCCTCTTGTGAGAGGTGCCGTTGTCCCCTCAAGATTGAAGTCTGGTTTATCGAAGCATAATGCCATTGGCGCTCATTCTGGCTCATACTCAATATACCACGCGCTTGCTGTTGGCTCTAAGCAGCTTGATCCATATCACCTTGCAGATTACACAAATACCCAGCCTGCTTTTGAGATTCTTGAGCACCCACAATGGTATGAGAGGGAGAAGATTGTATCTATGGACCCATTTGGCCATTTGACCCCTTGGCTATACGATGAAGTATCCAAGGAGGAGGATGTTGAAATTAGACCAACCATTTCAGTCACTAAAGCTCACATGCAACTAGCTGAGATGAAAGATGCTGTTGCTGAAGGTAGATTAGAAGTTGATGGTGACGTCGTCATCAACTCCAATGGGGACTTGAATGTCTCCAAGATAGCAGTTGAACCAGTTTGGTATTTACCAGGTGTTGCCAAAAGATTTGGCATCACTGAAGTTGAGTTAAGAAAAGCACTTTTCGAAGATACCAATGGTATGTATCCAGAATTGATCACCCGGCCTGATTTGAAAATATTCTTGCCACCAATTGGTGGCTTAACTGTCTACATTTTTGGTGAAGTTTCCAATGTCCCTGACCACAACAAGAAGCTTTCCCTAAGAATCCATGACGAGTGTAATGGATCTGATGTCTTTGGCTCTGATATCTGTACGTGCCGCCCATACTTGACTTTTGGCATTGAAGAGGCTGTCAAGGAGGCACAGCAGGGGGGAAGCGGCGTTGTCGTTTACTTCCGAAAAGAAGGTCGTGCTCTAGGAGAAGTTACCAAATACTTGGTTTACAATGCAAGAAAGAGAGGAGGAGACACTGCCGCTGAATACTTCCATAGAACTGAATGCATTGCTGGAGTCAGGGATATGAGATTCCAGCAGTTAATGCCAGATGTGCTACATTGGCTCGGCATCACTAAGATTGACCGTATGCTATCGATGTCAAATATGAAGTACGATGCTATTGTGGACCAGGGAATTCCTATCTTAGAGAGGGTCCCAATCCCAGATGAGCTGATCCCACCGGATTCTCGAGTTGAGATTGATGCCAAAGTGAATGCTGGTTATTTCACTACAGGGAAGATTTTGACAGTTGATGAGTTGAAGAATGTCAAGGGTAGAGACTGGAGTTAATTGCACTACTGCCTGCACTTATGTATACATACTTTTTAATTTACATATCTTCGTTTGAGTCGATATCACTAGAATTTTGGATTGTTGAGGTTACCTAATTACAAACGCGCTATGCGGAATAGGTCGCTCGCTAAGTTGATGATTTAAAACAATCTGGATAATAGGCTTTAGATTCCGATCTTTCTTTAAGTATCCGTTTTAACCAATCGTCACGTTACAGAGCTGTTTTAGTTCTTAAAATGATATCAACATTCAGTACGCCTAGTTTTCTAGCTTACCAATACCATGAGTCTCCTCATACACCAACTCTGCATCAGGAACTTCCTCAATGGTAACTTTTCTAACCTTTGGTTTACTCTCATCCTTGACCTTTGGAATAGTAATTCTCAACAAACCATTGACATACTTGGCTTTAATCTCATTATCGTCAATATTTGGCAAAGTTGGAAACTTGAACCTTCTCTCGACCGAGCCAGCTCTCACTTCACTGATCTTCAATTCAGCATCCTCCACGCCAGCAAACGGGTCTGGAATGGTGCCCTTAACGACAACCTCGTTACTTGCTGGGTGGAAGTCAATGTCTAGTTCACTCAAAGAAGCACCTGGGATAGCAAGGATAATTTCATAGGTGGATAGTGTGGAGTAAACGTTGGATTGAGGAGTGTATGGTAGTGCAGGGTTTGCTGTGTTGCGGGTAGATACTTCAATCTTTGGAGATGGAGACTTTTGAGCAAGGGCAGCAGTGGAGTGGCGACGAAGAGCTGGCTTTGGTTTGGCTGGTGCTGCTTGCGGCTGATCTTGCGATTGCTGCTGCTTGATTGGAGTTGCAGTGGAGACCTTCTCTTTCTTTTCATGTTCTTGCTTCTTCGACTCTTCAACAACTGGCTTGTCCTTGGACTCGCCGGCTTGTATCTCAGTCTCCTCCTTTGGCTCCTCCTGTTTCGCACCGGTTAGTTGACCCAAGAGAGAGAACAAATCGTCAATTGAGTTGATTGGAGCATCTCGATACTCCTGTGAAGTCTCTTGAGGTTGGCGTCTTTGGGCAGTAGCAGTTCTTGGATTAACAGGCTGCTGATATCTACCGTATTGTGGTTGAAAGAGACCAGAGAAAGGGTCTGGTCTATAGTAAGAAGGATAGTAGTCCTCCTCCTCATCATCATAGAATTGGGGAAGAATTGGGTGTTGGTAGCGCTGTTGTTGATAGCGTGGTGGTTGCTGTCTTGAGTGTTGCTGTTGCTGTTGCTGTTTCTCTTCAGCAATTGCTTGAAGAATGTCGGCTAGGTTAGCGTTGAAGGCCATTCTGGATGTTGATGAGTTGGTTGATGTCGTTGTTAAAGAAGCGAAAGTCTGAAAATTGTTTAGTTTTCAATTTATAGGTCCATGTGGCTGTGTGATGCTTCATGGTGCCACCATTCCAGAACTTTCTGGGGAAGAACAATCTAGAAAAACTACAATCATTTCTACTTTCTTGAGGAATTCTGAAATGCAGCAATCTCACTAGTACTCGCTGAGAACAGAAACACCTACGGAGAACAATGTAAAGTCGTATGGATGGGTTCCACTGTCTATATGTGTCTTTGAAAGGGGTATCTAGTTCAAAGGGTTAGCAATTGACTAATAAGGCAATTTGTACATTGCTCTTCCACTACTTCCGAGGGTGTAGTTCACGTGCTAAATCACATTCGCTGATATTTCCCAATTCGAGATTCTCAAAAAGTTTTCGCAAAAGAGTAAAAATCTCATCGCCAACACTCGATTCATCAACAATCCCCTCCAAAGTCACTCTCATTGAACCGAAATGTCAGGCTACAACCAGGACAACTTGAACCAGGACTTTTCCAACCAGTCTTTGAACGACAACCAGGGTGCTGATCAACAGCAAAGACGCCAGTACACCCCTGGCCAGTCTTACACTCCAACCAACTACCAACAATTCCAACCACAGGGCTACAACCAATACCAGCCTCAAGGTGGTTATCAACAAAACAGCTACCAACAAGGTGGGTATCCAAATAATAACAACAACAACCGTGGTGGCTACCAGAACAACAACCAGTACCAAGGTGGTTACAATAACCAGTACCAAGGTGGTTACAACAATCAGTACCAAGGCGGTTACAATAACTACAACAACCAGTACCAACAACAGCAACCCCAACAACGAGGTATGTCCCTTGAAGACTTCCAAAAGCAAAAGGCTGCAGCCCAAGATGATTTGAACAAGCCAAAGGTCAAGAGAGTTTTAAAGTTGGCACCATCCAGTACTGTCAAGACCACTATCAAGAAGGAGGAACCAAAAGAGGAGACAAAGGAGGAGACAAAGGAGGAGTCCAAGGGGGAGGAGAAGAAGGAAGAAAAAGCTGTTTCAACCTCTGCTACTACTACTGAGGCTCCAAAGGAGGGTGCACCAAACGAAGAGAAGCCAGCTTCGAAGGCTGCTACTACTGCTGCCTCTAAGGAATCCACTCCAGCCCCTGCTGCAACTGTCACTGCTGATGCTGTCCTTAAGGAAATTGAGGAGCAGGTTGATGAAGAGGTTGTCAATGACATGTATGGTGGTAAAGATCACGTTTCCATCATATTTATGGGCCATGTTGATGCTGGTAAGTCCACTATGGGTGGTAACTTGTTGTACTTGACTGGTACAGTGGACAAACGTACCGTTGAGAAGTATGAGCGTGAGGCCAAGGATGCCGGTAGACAAGGTTGGTACTTGTCCTGGATCATGGACACCAACAAGGAGGAGAGAAACGACGGTAAGACCATTGAGGTTGGTAAGTCCTACTTTGAAACTGATAAGAGACGTTACACCATTTTGGACGCGCCAGGTCACAAGATGTATGTTTCTGAAATGATTGGTGGTGCTTCTCAGGCTGATGTTGGTATTTTGGTTATCTCTGGCCGTAAGGGTGAGTACGAAACTGGGTTTGAAAAGGGTGGTCAAACTAGAGAGCACGCACTTCTGGCTAAGACCCAAGGTGTTAACAAGATGATAGTTGTTGTGAACAAGATGGACGACCCAACTGTTGCCTGGTCCAAGGAGCGTTACGACGAGTGTACTACGAAGCTAGGAATGTATCTGAAAGGTATTGGTTACAATGTCAAGGAGGATGTCCATTTCATGCCAGTCTCTGGATACACTGGTGAAGGTTTGAAGGACAGAATCTCTTCGGATGTCTGCCCATGGTACAATGGACCTTCTCTATTGGAATACTTGGACAACATGCAACAATTGAACAGATATATCAATGCTCCGTTTATGCTGCCTATCTCTGGTAAGATGAAAGATCTTGGTACCATTGTTGAGGGTAAGATTGAGTCTGGGTACGTTAAGCAAAGCTCCAAGTTAATGTTGATGCCAAACAAGGCACAAGTTGAAGTGTTGAGCATTTACAATGAAACCGAGCAAGAGGTTGAGACAGCCTACTGTGGTGAACAAGTTAGATTGAAATTGAAAGGTGTCGAGGAGGAAGACATTTCTGCCGGTTTCGTGCTATCTTCTTTGAGCCACCCAGTCAAGACTGTGACCAGATTTGAGGCCCAGATTGCCATTGTTGAGTTGAAGTCCATTTTGTCTTCTGGATTCTCATGTGTGATGCACGTTCACACTGCCATTGAGGAGGTGTCATTCAGACAATTATTGCATAAGTTGGAGAAAGGTACTAACAGAAAGTCCAAGAAGCCGCCTGCATTTGCTAAAAAGGGTATGAAGATCATTGCTGTCTTGGAGGCCGCTGCTCCATTGTGCGTGGAGCGTTTCCAAGATTACCAACAGTTGGGTAGATTCACCTTGAGAGACCAAGGTCAGACTATTGCTATTGGTAAGATCACTAAGATCTTGGCGTAAACAGTACACACTACCAAGTAATTTTATAAAGCTTTCTTATTTTATTCTATAAGTAGCTTATCGAGAGAATCAATCAAGTTTTCAACACCTCGAATGGAGTCCTCATCAACACCGTGTTCAGATGTGAATTCTGAATGTGCGAAGTCAATCAACGAAAGGAAACTAAGGGAAGTATTGAATACTTCAGAACACTCATTGTCTTCATCATCTTCGAATATGTCTCGGTCTCTGTAGATTGGATCCTCATGACCTAGACTGGACCACCTGTCTAAGCAGTTTTCGTACGCGATCAGTAAACTAGTAGACCTTAATCTCACGTCATTGGACACAAGACAGTTGTAAAAAAGCTGTAACCTTGTGAAGGTGTTTTTGATGACAATCTTCTGCTGCTCTTTGCTCAACTTGTTATGCGTGAAGAAGATGCTGAAATGATCTTGCAAAGTCTGAGGAGTGATACCACGGCCATACCACTTGTCAAAATTCAAGTACCCTTTATTGTCTGCGATGACTTGCTGCTCCACATTCTCTCCAAACATAGAGAGATCAGGAACCTCATCTGCAAACAACTTCATTCCACAGACTCTGAAATGTAGACTTCCTGAAGTGGTACTCTTACTCACTTGTGCCAATCTCTTTTTTTTCTCTTCGGAGGCACTATCGTCAGTCAAAATTGACCCAAGCTTGATATCTATAATGGAAGGGTTTTTGAATCCAGAGAGTAGATTCTCCAAGACGATGTACGGCTGCTCATTCATCTTCAAAGAGTTCGAGTCCAGTTGCCGTACTTCGTCAGGGATGTTCTGTGATTCGCTTGCCTTCGTACTGATTCCGGTTTCGAGTGTGCCCATGAAGCGAGGAGTCCAGTCCTTCAGATCATCACCTTCTTGTCTCTCTTGAGAGTTCAGTTTGGCGTAGAAGCCGACTTCTTGCTGAGTGCTCGGTTTTATGAAAAGAAGTCCACTCTCATCGACAAGAACACCATCATGACCTGCAACTTGGTGCGGTGCAGCTTGGTATCCTGACATTGGGTCTCTGGATTGAGGAAACAAATACTCACTACACCACCGTGGTGGTAGTTTTTCTCTCAGGTGAGGGTTACCCGACTAGAAACAAGAAAACCACTTTATACCAGTGCTTGTTCTTAAATGCTTGGGCACATTAGCAAACGGTAGCACATACTCCCCTAGTGCCTTCATCGATTCCTCTATATGCTACAAAATTGTTCAACCCTCAAACAGATCATAACTGTGTTCCTGGTGCACAACCAAGTGAAATGGGTCCTTTGAATCGCGAATTCTGGCACAGGCTCATAACCACATTCTAAGCCCCGGCCAGGCCACAAAAGAACCAACTGGAGCTTTTTTTTTTGTCCTTTAGATGATGGTTTCGTATAAAGGTGGCGGGCATTTTTCTATAGGCATTTTTCTATAATTAACCCTTTGTTCAACAGCAAACACGCACAATGAGTGGCAATGTGAGTTCGTTCGACCATGATTGTGGTGATTTGGGCTGCTGGGAACAGTTTGAAGTGCCCTAGCGGTAATTTAGTGCGCGTTTTGAGGTTGCTTTCTTGTCCAAAAGGCCTGTTTTTTTGTGTGATGTTTATCTCTTTGAAATAGCTGTCAGAGCTGGAGTCTCTTGGTGGTGCTCTTGAAGACCGAAAGTACCAGTATTGTGACAGTGTCATGTTTCAGGAGATCTATGGGCTGTATGTGGTCCCACCCGCTTAGCAACTCTGTTGGTACTTCCTGTTGGTACTTCCCACCCCTTGCCGCAATCACCACTTAATTAATGTGTTGTTTCAGATTTCAATGTTACTAACATCTTCGACAGCAATACGGTGGTTACGCCTCCCAGAACCCATACCAAGAGAGTTATGAACTCAACCCATATGGTGAACAATCTGCCGTTCAAGGTGACGACGACTTTATCGCCTACATGGATAACATTTCAAAAATTAACAACGAGTTGGATAACTACAACCAGTTGATTGAGTTGATTCAGTTCAACCAGAGCAAGATTTTGAATGAGGTGAACGAGGAGCAGGAGCAGGCAACCAGAAAGCAGCTAGATAGCCTTATCTCCCAAGCCTCTTCTATGCAACAGCAGTTGAAGGCCTCCATCAAGGATGCTCAATCAAAAGCTAGTGGCGATTCTGCTAAGAGAGCGCAGGCTGAAAACACTAGACAGAGATTCCTCAAGTTGATCCAGGACTACAGAAACGTTGAGGCTGACTACAGACAAGCTAATGAGGAGCAAGCTGTCAGACAGTATCAGATTGTTCAACCTACCGCGACTGAAGCTGAGGCTAGAGAAGCTGTCAGCGACATTGGTGGCCAACAAATCTTTTCCCAGGCTATATTGAATGCCTCTAGAAGAGGTGAAGCCAAGACTGCTTTGGCTGAAGTGCAATCCAGACACCGTGAGTTGCAAAAGTTGGAGAAGACAATGGCTGAGTTGGCTCAGTTGTTCCACGACATGGAGGAGCTCGTTGCTGAACAGAATGTGAAGATTGAGAATGTTACTCAGGCCACTAGCAACGCCCAAAAGGACATTGAGCTAGGTTTGGGTCACACAGAGAAGGCCAAGAACAAGGCCCGCTCGGCTAGAAGAAAGAAGTGCTGGTGTTACTGGATTTTGGCAATCGTTCTCATCATTATCATCGTCATTATTGTTGTTCCTGTGGTTGTCAAGTTTGCCTAATGGAGTTGATAAACAGGGAATGGGAGAGAGAGACTGTTTTAATACTTGTGCTGTACAATACGTTATGAAAAGTTTTGGTTCTTTTTAGATATCTTTTATTTTTAATATGATTTTCCTTGAATCTTGTTCACTTGTAAATTGCAGCTTATAAATCTATATACAGAAAACAAAAAAAAATATGGGTCAGTGATTAAGTCCATGATATGAAACGGTTGCCAGTCCAATCAGGGTGGAGAAGTCCCAGGTGTCTATTCCTTTTCCTCACAAAACCCGAAGGTCTTCGTGAGGCTCGGTCTAGACGATCCCTTTCTCTCCCAGAACAAAAGTGTTCTATAGAACCATGGTCCAAGGCTCAGGACGAACCCGTGCAATGGAGTAGATAGAAGGCATTAAGTTCTGGTGTCTTGATTGAAGAGGGAAAAGAATGGAGAAGATATGATGAAAAATTTTCGAGAGTTTCTTTAAAAGGGATTTTGGGCCAGCTGGCAAGCAACGATTCGCGAATTCATCGAATTAGGGCTTGACCAAATTGAAGAGGAGATTGTTAATCTATGGGCACCTTTGTTGTTATTTAGACAAGTATTCTGGGCTGCATCATGAATAAAAGATTCTTTAACCAAGGCGTCGATATTATGAAGCGTCTGTATAGTTTTAATAATGGAGTTATTAGTACATCAAACGTACAGATATTTGAACAAGACAGTGTATTTTCCTATTTTGAAACATAATCAGCCGGTAAGGCATTGAACTTTCTCAAGATCCGTTCAATGCGATCCATACCTTGCACAAGGAGTTCAATCTCTGCGCCATATGAGATTCTAATGTAGGAATACATCTCAGAATCACTCAACTCCCTGAAACTCAAAGGATTCAAATCGAAAAAGATCCCAGGAACAACAATAACATCCTCATGTAAGGCTTCGTGAAAGAACCCCAAACAATTTGCAATCTTACCTGGTAAGTGACTCAAGTCTAGCCAGATATAGAAAGTGGAGTTTGGCCACTTCTTGAACTTGAAGCCCATCTTCTCCAGACGAGTGAGACAATAATCTCTCTTATACTTGAAATAGCGCTGTAAAGCAATAGTTTCCTGCTTCACTAATGATGGCTCAAGCATTGCAACAGCAGCTTCCTGGAACGGGTAATTGGTACCACCGTCCAGATACGAACCGGCGGACGAAAGTGCAGAGATATACTCCTTTGGACCAATAATCCACGAGACTCTCCAACCAGGAAGTCTAAAGCCTTTCGTTAGACCATCAATGATGAGTACAGGGTCCTTGTTCACGTCTTGAACAAGTGACGCAGAAGAATACGACTCGCCAACCTCACCATCGTAATAGTAACGGGAGTAGAACTCATCCATGATCAAAAGACATTTCTGTCTGCACAGATCGTGCAGCTTTTTCAACTCATCTTTAGGAATGGCTTGTCCAGTTGGGTTTCTAGGATTGGATGTTAAAATTGCAGAAACACCACGAGCCAACTCACCCTTGATGATCTTCAAGTCAATGTCGTAGTTATCAGTTTCATATAGCGGCACTGGGATTGGAGCAAAGTTTTTGAACAAGGACAACATTTCCGCGTAAGCCGTATAGTCAGGTAAGAAGAAAGACAGATAGGCATCACCTAGAATGGCAGCGATTCTTGTCAGAGCAGCACGTCCTCCAGGAGCAACATTCACATTCTCCCAGGTATACTGCGACTTCATGCCTTGTCTGTACTGAACGTTGTACAAGTTGGCAATTGCCTGTCTCAGCTCCTTGATTCCAGCAGTAGGACTGTACTCTCTACTTTCAACAGTGGTGCTTACACTGTCTGGTCTCTTGAAACAACCTTCAATATCACCAGTCTCAGGCATACCTTGACCCAAATTGACCCAAGTTGGACCCGGATAACCACGTTCAGAGGCGCGGTCAGTACACCAAATGACACCAGTGGCAGCATTCTCCTTGTTCAAACCAGGGAAATGCACATCTGGGTGAGCCAGTGGGCCCGGGATTGGCATTGGGGATAATGAGCGGGAAGCGTGCTGCTCACGCTGGCGGAGACGATCAAGTGGATTGTGATACTGGCCACCAAGGTGTACTGGAGGCGGTGAAATAGTGTGGTTGCCTTGGACATGGGCTTGGGCTTGAGCAGCTTGGGCTTGACGGGCCTCTAACTGGAGCTCCTTGTTAAAGAATTGAGAAGATGAGGCCTTAATGGGCTCCGGAAGGGTGTCCTCCAGGTGTTGAAACTCATTGGGTGTTGAGCTCATTACTATTTCAGTCGGCTGGTGTCGAGTTGTTGAGAGTGTAAATGACATCGAAGCACCGCTTTTTTTTTTCTCGGTTTTTAATCAACTTCGAGGAGCTGAAATTGTCGATGACCAGCAGTAGAGTGTCTCATAGCAATCTATTTACGGGATAGCAATATTGGAAGAAAGGGGTGGCAATCTGTGGTAAAGCCCCCCAAAAGACGTAATTCATTCTAGACTTCTTTTGGAATGACAGATCCTGATGGTGCGTTTCATACTGGTATATCCTAATTCCGAGGTTTATCAAGAGACTACTGAATGGTTGGTTGATATATTGCCGAATGGCTTTGTGTCAAACTTGACCAATCAGAATCTAACTGGGGCAGCAAAATCTAGAAATTGGTTTTCACATAGCCTCCATTCTTGAGCACAGTCTTCGCAGCACCTTTCAGAACCTCCACTTGTAGCTCTTTCAAGTCATATCTCTCACCATCAACGCTGAGCAAACCTTCACGGTACTTCGGCACCAACCTAAACGCCTCTACTTTGGAATGATGCATCTCGGGGGCCTGTACGTGTTTCCCACTCTCTAGACTGAGCAATATAGGCGTCTGCCTCGTGATGCTTGTTCTGGCATCCATCATCACCAGGTCTAATGCTCCATCATTCGGTAAAGCAGCAGGGAAAAATTGCACGTCTTTAGACACATAGGGCATTGCACCTGTATAGAAAAGTCCAATGTTGTCTGCCAAGTCCTGGTTCATGTGCTCCCAATCATCTGGAACAGGTCCTGTAGCATCATACTTCAATTTGTAACTCTCGTCTGTGATTGGTTCGTTACAGACTAAGTTCGAGTGCTCATTGTATCTCCTTCTAACTTCATCCTTGGATTTGGCACAGTACTTGATCATAATCTCACAGGGGTACTTGGCTCTTGAAAACACCTTATAGGCTACCCCAAGGTCAAACCGTATCGCACCCATCCATCTTAAATGCTCGGTACCTAAATCAGAGTCTGCAATGACGCCAAATGTCTGACTCAAAAAACTCACCGTTGTTTTCCCCTGCTGAGTAACAGCCATTAAGTCAATCTTCACAGAAGGTGATTTCAATAAATACACTGCAGCATGGCTTGCTTCTGAAGTTCCCAGACATGACTCAGACATGGCGTTCCCTGATCCGCAAGGAATTTGGGTCACAGGCAACTTGTCAAAAGCTCTCGAGCGATCCTCACGCTGAAAGAACCCATTATACACCTCATAGGGGATACCATCTCCTGACGCGCAACAGATAAGATCATACGAATCTATATCCAATTCTCTAGCGATATCAACAGCGTGCTTGTTGTATTCTGTTGCCTTCACCTCAACCAAGGCACCAGCGCTGGTGAATATTGGCTTTGCATGCTTCAAAAACAACTTCAGTGCTCCGCCTTTCCCACCATGAGGGTTCACAAGAACCAGGATTCTTTTGTTGGGGCTCGTATCACGATAGCTGCGGCTGTATATTTCAGTGACAACGTCAGAACAGATACCAACGTCGTCAATGTCCAAAGTCACAGAGGCCGGACGTAAATGGCGTCCGCGGCGCTGTGCAAACGTCACATCAACGATGGTCGGATCGTCATCATCAGGACGTGACACCGCTAGGATGTCTTCGTAGGGGATGGCACGGGTTGCTTTGAAGGCAGTAGCGGAATCAGTCGATGCACAAGAGATACAACTGACTGTGGAGGCGTTCTGATGACTGTAGAAGGAGGAAGGCAGTTGGCTTTTCAGAGCAATTTCAGTTTCTGTAAGAATGGCCCGAGTGATATTCATGAGTTGTGGCTTCATAACCAGCTCAGCACTAGATTCGTTATTCATTTGGATCTGGCTGTTCAAACATATGAGAAGTTCAACTGTGGAGAAGATTGAATTTTGAGAAAAACAGATATTCTTACCGCTTACGGCATAATTTTGATCCTAGCAGATCCGGGTCTCTATGTGAAAGCGATAGGGTAGAGAGTGATTAATTGGCTATATCACAGCACCACTCTCTAAGGTAAGATTAAGCAGAGGCTGAATTTAGCTCACCGTGTAGTATGTTCATAGCCGTCAATTACAGGGGGCAGAAGGCATTTGTTGCTTTATCATAACATCCGCTATACTCGAAGATCTAACTATTTGCACTGTATCTACCCCCTATGAACGGGCCCTATATGTTTAATCGGACGACCATTTATGTTTCGTGAACTAAATATGTACGTAGAACTTTGGTTAGATTGACCAATTGTTCAAGCATTGATCAGTGATGGATAATCAGCAGCTTCTACAGAATCAGCGGCCATTTCTGGATCAGATGTTGGAGACTTATATTGCCCTCTGTTCCTTAAGGTGTTGAACTTAAGGAAGTTTTCATTGGGCGAGCAACTATTTCAAGAAGCCATCATCAATTGTTTCCCAATGCAGAGCTTTGCAAATATGAAGGAAAAAGGCAGGAGTGAAATTTCTTGCTTGACACCTGAGATCCACCTCTTAGTATGTGGTTGTGTGGATGGATATCAGATGATGGCCGGATAATACACTTTAAATTTACAGAATAAGCTAGGAAACTAATTATGCATATGTACAAGTCATGTTTCCACAATCGCCATGGGTTGTGTTATCTGTTTCTATTGGTATACAACACCAGCTGTGCCCAGTAGTTTGTCAATTCTCACTCTCTCAGCACCTTTTATTAAGACATGCACGTGTGACAGTTCACTAACGCTCTGTAATGCTGGGAAATTCCTAAACCAAACCACATCGCTCTCGGCCAGACCCAACCCCTCCACAAAAGTTCTATGGACATATCTCTCAATCACCACCCTTGTTGCATGCGTCATATCCCCGAGTTCCGAATCAGGGTCTGAGCAAATGGGCACTTTCGTCCATACACATACGTGTTGTATGTCAGAAGTGAAATTGTAAGGGAAATCGTTTCTGATGATCTGGCAGTCCCTTGGGTCGGCAAAGAGTGAAGAAGGTTTTGAGGGCGTCAGATCAGGAGTCCCATCTGGTTTCACCCATTTCAGACGATGGCGTACAATGTAGCTAACAATGGATTCGCCCATGGCTGTCAGAGATGCTTTGTACTTGCGATAAGAGTTGGTGGTTTCACTGGAGCGATACAACTCGCCAAGAGCGTTGCGCTCTGAATGTTAGTTTTTACCGTTGAAAAGGGTAAGGATTTGACATACTTATGATGGAGACTGTTTGATCCCATGAAATTGGCGTATCAGATATGACCATTGAGTGTGTGTGTGCTATCTGTGTTGGATGTTTTGGTATCTTTGGTTTTGTTTTGGGTTGAAAGATCTCGGGGAAACATGTTTTTTTCTTTTGTTTCCCCAGTGGCTTGTTGGTGAGGTTTTAGAGAATTACATATTAACAGTATATCACAGTTCTCTATCTTCTAACATGAGACGAAGAAGATTTCATACAAGGCTCAACTATGCAAATGCTCACTTTCATATACACATCAATGACCCAAGGTCACTTTGAGTACATAACTCACCACAATAGGCAGCGTGACAACCAGAATCGGATACTGCATCATCAAGAAGATGGCATAGCAGTCCATCTGCGTGTGTCCTCCTTCCAGTGGAGTGTAGAAAGCAGTGAAGTACACCTGCGAGGTTGAACTCGGAACAGCCCATGACAAAATCAACATGAACTTGGTCATGTCATCCTTGATCCAGCCAGCTGACACCATTCCCCACATCCATAAGATTCCAAGGACTGGAAGGATAACGAGTCTAACCAAGGTCAGCAAAAGTGCAGTACGCCAGAAACCACGAGGAATTTCCTGAATCTCTAATCTGGCAATTGTACCACCAAGCATTATCAATCCCATTGGAACAGCTGCATTGCCAACATACGCAGTGAAATCCATGATGAAGTTCAGTGGAGGAAGACCATCAGGGGCCTCACGGATATTGATTGAATTGAAGACAAACAGACATCGTAACCAAGGTATCATACACACTATTATTGAGATGACCAACGTGACGGATGGAATGCGGGCAAAGTTGATAAGGACAAATTCAAGCCATCCCAACTTGTAACGCTCCACAAATGCGTTCCACTTGGCATGTTTAGTAGGTTTGCGCACTTCATTTTCTTCTAGAACAAGATCTAGCCCAACCTCTTGTGTCTTCGATATGTTTTTGGCCAGGGCCTCTATTGTCTTGAGTTTGTGTAATTGTTCAGCTTCTGAATATTCATCAATCATGGACTGCGTTGTCTGTCTTCGCGGTCTGGCGTGACGCGATGAGTATATGGACTCGTGAGACCTTACTCGTCTGAGCGAGGAGCTGTTAGAGGTCCGACGTGATCTGAACAGGTGATGGTCGTCATCCATCGACGTCAGTGATATAGCGTTGTCATCACCAGGAACAAGAGGCACCACAGCAAAATCTGATTCCTGACTCTTTCCAGCTTGTAGTACTTCATCAATACTCTGGAGCTCTTCCCCTCTCATCGCCTGCTTCTCGCTTTGATCATCTCTAAAATCTAAACCAATCATTTGGAACATTCCAAGGTTCATCACCAAGAAACTCTGAAAAGCGACAAAGATGCAACTCAACATGACACCACGATCAACTTCTGTCCCATTAAAAACAATCCCCGTGGACATACTTTGCACATATGAGATAGGCAAGTCGCCGATATTTCCAAACAAACCAGCGTAGATCAACCCATAGTACCATTTCCTGGGCACAGATGACACTTTGCTCAACACCAACGCCAAAACTCCACCAGCAAGATACATCAGAATCGAAGTCAGTACCACGAGTCCAATATCTGCGATCCGACTTCCTGAGAGTGAAGTTACAACTTTGTTGAAAGTCAGACAGGGGACAAGGGCATTCACCACCATGTTCGAGATACCTCGAGAAGTCTCCATTGACAGGACGTTGTATCGTACAAGTAGCCAACCGACCATCATAATAAGGTAAATCTTGAAAATGGGTTTGACAGCGATAAAGATAGCCGTACCTAAAGATATGGAGATCGGAGCTGTTGGACTGAGCTCCGTGGACATGTGTGCTGTGAAGTGGGTGTGTGTCGTGCTTCCAATGAGGGGAACTTGCAGACTTGAGATGAGACGGAATTATTTAGTTGGGTCGAATTCCGGTTATTGTTCCGCAACTCCGAACCGTGATCTACGTGTGCATGAATTCCAAAATGTGTCAAAACAAATCCTCTTCATTTCCTGCCTCAATCTCGAGACTTTCAGATGGTCTACAGGAGCCAGTCATCGTGGATTATCAACGGTACATGACTCACATGAGGTGCCAATTTTTTCAGGTCCCATTTTCAGATTTGGTTAACGTCTCAGAAGACTTGTCACCTGGAGTTGCTGTTGCCAAGTGTGGTCTCATGTCCTACCTTGGGGCGCCAATACCTATTGAATCTGATCCCTCCTCCCCTCCCCAGCTCCAAAAAATTTATATTCTCGTCGAACAATAAGAAATCTCAATTTTCATCCATTTATAGATCAAAGTGCTTCATTACGGGAGGTACTGTCCGACCAGAAACTTTGTTCTAAAACTTGGTCTCCTTCTGAAATCAATAGCAGGAGTACTTATCTCTGAATATGATTAGCCTAGTTTGGGGACTTGACCCGTTGAGGGCTCCTCGTGCGATACCCGATATGTCATCTCCTCCACAAGTGTGCCACTCCTTCTCACCCGTAACAGACCACAGCTCAACATTTTACGGCCCTTATACGTTTTCTATATATCTTGGCCATGAATATCCACATGCACACTAAAAACTGGCAGTTCTCACTCAAGTTCTCAATTTTCAAACATGAGGTATTGGCAACTTACAAGATGCCACATCCTACCCTCGTCCGTGGGCGCCTTCTGAATCCGGATCGTAGAGGCCATTGAACAAGCCCGCATATATTCTCGTCCGTCTTGGGTGAGAAAGGAAATTGGAATCCTCTCCTGAAACAAGGACAGCAATTCCCATCTTCATATGTCCTCAGGTGAGTCGGTCTCTAAAAGAATAAACTTGACCCCTGTGTGACATGCCTATATCAAAAGTCAGAGGAGCACTTAGACAGCAACCCCGTAAACTCTCGAAAGCGGGCTACAGCCTTTGGTTAGGCACAGAAGTCACCCCCTGAATCTTATTGTTCCCAGTTCTAGGCTATTCGCATATATATACAAGTTGCTACAGGCATTTTGCGGGGTTAGGAGCACGGGGTTTCCTTTAGGATGAGAGATGGTTGAACTCAAAGGAAACAAGTCTAGATATGAACACCTCTCTACAGACAAACCCTACTAAAATCCAGAAGAAAGATCAAAACAAGGATTGGGATCAGAAGAAACAGAAATCATGTTTTAGTTTCAGCGCAAGGCCAGCATGAAAAATTATTGTACTTGCCGACTAAATAAAGCTTGGACAGCGGGTGTTAGAACGCTAGTTCACTTCTAAACTTTTCTAAAATACTGCCAGTGGGAAGACCTAGAAATGACGTTTTTGAGTTTGAGAATCGAGATATGGACAGATTATTTTTACAGTTCGCGGCTATCGTGAAAACGTTGTGATATTCAGCTCAATCTTAAGATCCCACGGACACAGATCGCTGATGAGGAACCATAGGACAGCTCAGTGTCATAGTATCAATAAAACTTATCCAACAAATAAACCTTTTTCAAAAATATTTAATGAACATTTCGAAGAACGATAAAGAGAGATACTTTGTTACATTCAAAGATGCGCACGTGTAGAATCCTCCTTTAAGCCAGATTATCGTTGCAAACTATACCATGTCATGTCTTCAAAGTGCATAGTTATGATCCAACCCACAGTTGGATCAGTGTTTACGGTAAGTGCTCGAGAATATCCGGGAGACATTGATGATTTTCAGAGAGATGGTTTAAACAAGATCAACTGTACTTGGCAATATTGTTTATTTTGTGCTAGGTAGAGGTGAGACATTGAACTGGAAATGTAACGCCAATGCCACGAGTCGGAAATCCATGCCACAAGCCGCATATCACGATGACAGTGAACAAGTCAGCTTTTTTTTTTTTTGGTTGTGAAAATTCGGGACACGTCTGTATTCTTGTATCGGTGGTGCTCTTCGATTCAGAGATCATGGGCTTCAACTTTCCAATCAAGGTCTTCCAGTCAAGAAACACAGTACTGGCCTTAGTTCTGGGCACAGTTGTGCTTATGACTCTTGCGAGCTTCTTTATCAATGACCAGAACTCCTTCCAGTACAAAGACCCAGTCACGCCTGCCACGGGTCATATAGCTCAAAATGGCGAAGAGCTGCCCGATATACCTTCTCGTACCGCCCTATTCGACCCTTCAACCACTGATGGGGCAGAATCTAAACCAAAACTGTCGCTAAACACTCCTGTTGATGAGCTCATGAAGCTGCCTTTGCTTGAGAGACTTCATAAGGTCTATCCGTACATTAAAAACACCGTTCCATTGGAGAAGACCGTCTTTCAGATGTGGCATGAGCAGATTTCACTGAATGACGATATGAAGTCTTGGACCACCGATCCAGACTTCGACTATCATCTAGTTGATGCTCCGTCTGGTTACAGGTTTATTCTTAAAGAGTTTGCAGAGTACTTCCCTGAAATCATTGAGACCTTCAACACAATGCCAAAGACCATCTTGCAGTACGATTTCTTGAGATATCTGATCGTCTACCTGGTGGGTGGTACGTATGGTGACACAGACACTTATCAAACCACTCCTCTTAAGGATTGGATCACATACAATGAGACAAATACGATCGGAGCTGTGGTCGGAATAGAGGTTGAGTGTGACTGCGAGAACTGGGTTGGTATAACTTTGAGAAGAGTGCAGTTTTGCCAGTGGTCTTTCCAAGGTAAAAGACACCACCCATTCTACGCTCTTTTGATCAATAACATTGTTAAGGTGACCAATACCAGGTACAATAAACAGACTAAGATATTCTCATTTGAAGGAAAAGAATACGACTTCAAGGCTGGTCGTGAGGATTTCAACACCGGAGTCATGTGGTTCACTGGTCCAGGTATTTTCACTGACACTGTGTACGAGTATGTCAACTCCTTGGGTCCAGATGTTCCAATCCACAATGTCAATGATCAACAGCGAACCAGAGGACTTACTAAATTCCCAGACGTGAAGGATAAGAGCTGGTCCGTCGAGAATTCAGACATTTGGTGGGGTTGGCAAAATCTCACTAGAATCGACGAACCAATTGTGGTGGATGGTGACTTTGTGATGTTACCAGAAGCTGCTTTTAGAGGGTTCAAGTCCAATCCTCGTAATTTGGTCTATCATGCTTTCAAAGGAGCTTGGAGAGGCCAGAAAGACCAGTGAGGTACAGATAGCAGGGCAGCATTTAATATACATGTCATCAAATGATCAAGACCAGCAACCTTCCTCTTTTGGTTGTAGATACTAGTATCAAAATGATCATTAAAATCTTGATCGATATGACCTATCCTCGTTTTGTGCCCCACAGAGAATGAGGGTTTCATTATAGTTGAGCACGTATCACTCTGCTGGATATCGCTGAGCGGAGATTTTCACACTTTCATTGCATTCTGTATGAAAGTTGAAGGCCCAGTTTTACTCAGAGGATATTGACACAAACGTGTCGCTATGAAACTATACTGGAAGGACTCCATGATCATACTTGTCGTATCTAGCAGCCAAAAAGAAGCACATCTCAAGCTCGTGAGCTCTTGAAAACTGGACTACGCAAGGAGAGCTCAATGCTCATCATTGACAACACATAGATGCCCTGCTGCGCTAATAGATCATCCCCCAGCTGTCGATTATCCGCTGAAGCTAAAGCTTTTGACAGGAATTTTTGTGTATAGGCGAGCAGCTTAGATCGAATAGCACCTAATTCTGGAGACTTTTCCGTTCCATAATACTTAGCTCTCAGATAACAACTTGTTTTGGTTTTGTTTGAAACAAAGCTCAGCCTTCTGCCTATCTATCAACTGCACTTTTTCTTTCCAAAACAGTATACAACGTAGTTTCCAAATCTTTATCCATGCATGTAGATTCATTCGCTCTGATTGCAACGTCAGCCTTGATTTTATCACTTCATTTGTATCAAAGACAATAAGAATCTACCTTTATTTTATTAGAATCACTGTGTAGATTTTACATGTTCATGACTGTGCTGCGGGCCTGCGGGCTGTAAGTGAATACATCTATTTTCTGAAATCAGCTGCATCAGTACCGCTCAGAAGCGGCATATCTAAAGAAACTCCGCAGCTTCATAAAAATTCAGACCACGTTGCAACTTCTGCAATATGTTCAGACCGTTTTATTCATATATAGGCTGAGAAAAGAATTCACGAGATTTGAACTGGCTCAAGACAGGCGTTTGAGGATATACACACTCTCTCACTGTAGCTTATTGTGAAAGAAATAGTTTCAGATGCTTTCTGGTGGGCCATTGCGGAGTCCACACCAGTGCATGTAAACCTAAAAATGTATCAGTTGTTATCAAGACGGTTCGAAAAGATCAACAAAAAAACCTAATCTTTAGATTAATTTTTAGGGAATTCGTTTAACCATCACCAGAAAACCTTTGAGATTAACATGAGTTCGATCTCACCTGCTTTCCATTCGTCAAGAGGTGGGATCTTGGCTATATTGTTGGTCACATTAGCACTAATTACACTCACTAGTTTCTTCACAAGGGATGAAAACACGTTTCAGTTCAAAGATCCAACTCCTACAGCTGGTGAACCGAAAGAGTCGATCCCATCACAGACCAAGACTGCCGGATTTGACCCCTCTATTTCAAGCGGGGCAGTTATTGATGGAGCACAATCTAAGCCAAAACTGTCGCTGAACACTCCTACTGATGAGCTCTTGAAGCTGCCTTTGCTTGAGAGACTTCATAAGGTCTATCCGTACACCAAAAACACCGTTCCATTGGAGAAGACCGTCTTTCAGATGTGGCATGAGCAGATTTCACTGAATGACGATATGAAGTCTTGGACCACGGATCCAGACTTCGACTATCATCTAGTTGATGCTCCGTCTGGTTACAGGTTTATTCTTAAAGAGTTTGGAAAGCACTTCCCTGAAATTATTGAAGCGTACAACACAATGCCAAAGACCATCTTGCAGTACGATTTCTTGAGATATCTCATCGTCTACCTGGTGGGTGGTACGTATGGTGACACAGACACTTATCAAACTACTCCTCTCAAGGATTGGATCACATACAATGAGACAAATACGATTGGAGCTGTTGTCGGCATGGAAATTGAATGTGATTGTGAAAATTGGGTGGGGAAGGCCCTTAGAAGACTCCAGTTTTGCCAGTGGTCTTTCCAAGGTAAAAGACATCACCCATTCTACGCTCTTTTGATCAATAACATTGTTAAGGTGACCAATACCAGGTACAATAAACAGACTAAGATATTCTCATTTGAAGGAAAAGAATACGACTTCAAGGCTGGTCGTGAGGATTTCAACACCGGAGTCATGTGGTTCACTGGTCCAGGTATTTTCACTGACACTGTGTACGAGTATGTCAACTCCTTGGGCCCAGATGTTCCAATCCACAATGTCAATGATCAACAGCAAACGAGAGAACTTACCAGATTCCCTAACCTAAAA
Organism: Barnettozyma sucrosica; assembly: GCA_030558145.1. Taxonomy (NCBI): domain Eukaryota; kingdom Fungi; phylum Ascomycota; class Saccharomycetes; order Phaffomycetales; family Phaffomycetaceae; genus Barnettozyma; species Barnettozyma sucrosica. Next base: position 33,566 of record JAJMRY010000048.1, read on the forward strand.
GATAAAACTTGGTCAGTTGAACAACCTGGTGTGTGGTGGGGATGGCAGAACCTCACAAGAATTGATCAGCCGGTTGTAGTGGATGGTGATTTTGTCATGCTGCCAGAGTACGCATTCAAAGGTTCAAAGAACAGAGCTGGAAATTTGGTACATCATGCTTTCAAAGGAACGTGGAGATCCCAGAAAAATCAGTAAACATTGGTCGGTACATTTGATCTAACGTCTATGGTCACAACTTTGTTTCAATCTTAGCATGACTAGGCAGCGCTAGCTTAACTACCCGTTGGTATGCATACATAGTTTATGCAGCCTTGCAGCAAACCATCCCTTCTTATTAGACATTATAGATACCGATCCTGGTTTGAAGTAATAGTTGTTCGGTTTCCATTAGGAAGAAGACTGTCACATGAAATGAAGCATGTCCCCTACTCCAGTAGCTGAATGTTTCTGTTGTCAACACAACCAAGAATAAGCTCCCAAGCTCCAGACACCTCAGTATCCCCTTACCCCAGCATGTGTTCGTCTATAAAATGATTTCTATTTTTTAAATACACACTTATAATCAGCTAGTCTAGTCAACTTCCATTCTGTCATCCTTCAAGTGCTTTCTGAAGTCAAAATCCAATCCAAACATTCCCAAGTACTTCTTAACCACCAGCTTTGCACTGACAAAAGTTCCTACAAACCACAGTGTTCCAGCCCTGTTTCCTTCAAAGATTTGGAAAGAGTCAATCCCAGCTCTCTCAATCTTATCTAGCGTCTTTTTTGCAAAGAGGGCCACAGGCATGGCATCCTCCTGCACTTTTGTAATAACCTCTGCACGGTGAGCATAAACCTCTTTGTACTCCGGGAAATCATAGACGGAGCCATCAGGAACAGTACCAGCTTCGGTGGGGAAGATTGGAGTCTTGATAGCACCGCCAATTATGTTATGCACCTTCACACCGTAGTTCTTCAACTCGCAGTGTAGCACATACGCGTATTGGTTCAAAGCAGCCTTAGTGGAAGCATACAGTGCATTGGAGTGCATAGGAAGGGATTGCGTCACCGATCCAGAGAAAACAATAGTCCCCTTGGCATTGATCACCAGCTTGACAAACTCACGAACCAGTCTAATATTGGAAAAGAGATTTACATTGTATATCTTGTCAATTTGTGTGTCAGTGATATCAGTCGCATGGGAAGTGATGGCAAGACCAGCATTGAGGTACAGATATTGCAAAGAGCCACCACTTTCTTCGGTAACACAGGCCTTGATACGCTTGATGTCCTCCAAATTAGTCACATCGAGGATATCCGTGTGAATTCTCTCCGATACTTTGAACGCTTCCTTTGTCTCTGGTGAAAACACAAGATCTGTGGCGTACACAGTGAATCCTCGGTTGGCAAACTCAAAAGACAGCTCTCTTCCAATACCGGAATTGGCACCAGTTATTAAAACATACTTCCCCATTCTGATACAGGTTCTTGAAGAGCCTCTATCGTGTTTTATTTAAGCACAATGGGTGCAATTGGTATTGGTAGGTAATCATTTGATGTTTTGAACATTATTTTGACTTTGGTTTCAGGCTATGTTAACTGACCCTCGGAAACTGCTTGACCGGAACTCGCTCCTGTACACAATAAGAAGGCACAAAACGAACTGCACCCCCTTGTTTCTTTTAGGAGTCGTGCAATTCATCTTCTCATTAACTTCAGATATATCTGACCACAGATAGTAGATTAGACATGGCAGATTTCTGAAATTTCATTATCCGTATCCACATTTTACAGATAACGGATAATCAGTTCAATATCTGTATCCTATCCTTTTTTTCTTCAATAGGA